>JAXCGZ010001991.1:70000-112500 GCA_037179515.1 Halocaridina rubra | reverse complement strand
AATTCTTGTACCGGCCAGGAATTACTTGTGAGAGGCCCACCTTAGCAAACGATGAGCGAATAACGTCATCACACAAGAATATTTTAACTTTATCATAAACTCAAATGCATGTTTTGCATAGGATCTGGACTCCATGGTAATATTAATCTTCGATACAAAACAATCTGTATAATAGTGCGTACATTTAAAACCTAAATTTTTATTGATTTCTGTTGTTAATCTTATTTTTACAACTCTGTATTTATTATAATTACTGTAAATAAATAGCTCTCCAGTATCAGATAACAAAAAAATTCATTGATATTAAATTTAGGTTAATACTTTCTTTAAAAATATATTCTACAGTTTCTTGAAGGTAAGACTTATGGCGAGTAATATGAGAATATAATAATGCAATTCTGTACAAGTTAATAGCTGAGAAAATACATAAGAATATGATGAATGGTTCATTTCTACGGTAGATAAAAGGTAAATGATTAGTGCTAAATACTTCTATATATAGTACTTTTTGTATGTCAGGCATACAAAAATAGAATGCAAAGGTATCACTAATAGTGTACCACGAGGCTTGGTGCAAAAGCCATATCTTTTCCATACTTACACTGGTGTAATAGCCTAAAAATGTCTATATATATCAGATGGGAATATCACCAAGATGATGAGCAGATATATTTCTAACAATGATCCTTGTTTTAATGTGTGTGTGACTGCAAATAAAAAAAAATAAAACTTCTTTTTCAAATCTTTCAGGCCCCTTTCTCTTCATGGAAGAAATACTACTTTGTATTGGACGGAAAGCGTCTCATGTACTACCAATCGGAGAATGACTACAAAGGTCTCCAGGGGGCAAAAGGGTCACTAGACCTTGCTGAACTAGAAAACGTCGAAGTCAAAGAAACAAGGAAAGGCTAAATTACAATTTCCATTCAGTATCTTAAGAAGGGGTCAAAAAACTGCCAATCTGGTAATGTTTGTGTAATTTATGTTTTATTTGTGTAATATTACCAAACTAAGAATTTAAGGCTACACCACAAATGCTATTTAACATCACAAGAAAGAACTAGAGCTTTTCTTAAGTAGATAACAAAAAATACCATGTGCTTTAGTTCAATACTACTAGTTTCAAAGACATAAAATAGTTTTGGGTGTAGCCCTAACTTCTTGCTTCGTTGACAGTTTAGTTTATACGATTTTTATTTTTTAATGAAAAATTTCCTAAAAGCTAATACAACTTACCAGCTGATGAAAGGAAAAATTCCTGTATGTCATAAGGAATGTAATAACATGCAACTGGTTCTGAAAACAGACTTTTTATTTTACTATAGTTACCGACAAAATATTGCGAACATAAATGTGAAGTAAGAACTGAGTGTATATCCACAATGAGTTCATTGATTGCAGTATTATGGAGAAGCTGTAAGTGTACAAATTATCTGGATAGAAAGACACTTCATAAATCTATCTATATATTTCCACTTATTTTTTTGTTTGATTAATGTGAAAGTACAGGTAGTAGGACAGTGTGTCAAAAGTCAAAGTGTCGAAAGAAGCTAACCTAACATAACATGACAGAATGCAACCTATTCGAACCTAACCTTTCGATATTTTGTCTATCGACGCTTTGTCCTGCGACACACTGTCTGCGCACGGAGAGTGAATTATCAGGGTATATCAGGTAGATAATAATTCATACATATTCTTAATAAGTAGGATTTCCCGCACCTGCTTGCACGGGTAACTGAGACTGGTGGTAGGGTCACCATGGTGAAGTGGTGGGGTAAACTAGCCGCAGGTATCGTACCTCACTGTGGAAGATCCTTCCCCACCTACGCCATGGATGACCCAGGAACGCTGGTGGGGAGGGGGATTGTGGCAATCTTTTTATCCCATATGAGCTAAGACATGTGACTGAGGTATGTTGGGGTCATGGTGAGACTGTTTTCTGGCTCGGGGCACCCCCCTTACATGGAAGAACTGCGGCCCATGCATATATAAAAGAAAGAATCATAAGTTAAAAGAATAAGGTCGAAAGGTCAGATATACTTACTTCAACTTTTAAAAGAACAAAAGACAGGGAAGGAAAATATGTAAACGGTATATATATAAGAGTATGAAAAAAAAAACTGCAAAGGCAAAATGGAAGACCTGCAGCGTCATATGCAAGGACATAAGGATATGAGATGCACTCCATGACAGTTCCCGGAGCGAAAACCCTTGGCTAAAGGGGTGAAGTAACAAAACTGTTATGCTTTGAGAAAAAATAAATAAATAAAAGTTCCTCTCCCAGGTAGACTTTTCAGCTTATCAGTGGGATCTGTAGCCACTTAATCCTTGCGAAAGTGCAGCTGAGAAATTAAGACTGGCTGCCACATTCCTATCACCCCATGGTAGTTTTAATCGCGGATCTAGCAACTCCGCAATCGAATACACTAATCACTGCATCACCGTGGTGGCGAGTAAAAATTACAGTAGAAACTGATGTACTGAGGTATGTGTCAATACTTATCTACAAGACTATTAAAAATTTTACGTTCTGTCTCAAGTGAATATTAAATTAGCAGTAGACCACACGCTTAAGTAACTAGGCACGAATAAGCTAATCATAGTACTCTTAGTATCTGATATTAAAATCTGTTTTTCTTTCTTGACAGGCTGCTGAAACGGAAAAGGATCGTGAAGATTGGGTGAAAGTCATAATTCGAACCAAACAAATTCGTCGTATGTCAGTTTCTCAAAATGTTCTTGATATGCCAGTACCATCACAACCCAAGGATACAAAAGAGGTAAATATATTTTAGGTATAAGAAAGCATCTAGTCTTTAGCATAGATAAAAAAATACTAGATACCATTATGAACAGCAAACTATTGACACTGAAATGTATTAATGACTCAAATATACCCTAAAGTATACGTATAAATCACAATGTAAAAGAAAACAAATTTGAATGTTTTAATTTGTACTTTCAGAAATCTGCAACTATGCCTATGGCTGGCGTCACACTTTCTTCTATAAATCCTTCTGATGATTCCTCATCGAATGAGAGTAAGGTAGCAGAGCTTCCACAACCAGAACAAGACCTGATTCAACCCAAAAAAGTAGCTCGTATCGGAATTGGCATTCCTTTGGATTTGAGCAATGTGAAACTGAAAAAAGTTGATAAGTCCAGGAATAATGAAAGTGAAGAATCTCACATAAAAGACTTGACAGGAACAGAAAAATCTGGAGTAGCCTTAAAACAAACATCGGGTGTAAGCATATCAAATGAAAAGGAAGAGAAAGAAGACGAAAAAACTGATGCTTTGAAAGTAAATATCAATGATGAAAAGCTTGATAAGCTTCAGAGCCGTCAACGCAATGAGGATATAACACAAGCACAGACAATAAAACCTACAGAGAGAAATGTAAGCGATAAGCAAATATCCAAACAAATACTTGAAGACGAAGACACTGAAGAGAAGGACATGAACAGTGCTCATAAAATTGGAATAAAATTGAAAAAGACCTCATCAACGGAAATCCTGAAAAAAGATAATACAAAAAAGAATTACAATCAAACAGGCTATGAAGAAGATAATCTTAAAAAGTCCAAGATGCAGCCAAAGATACCTTTAAATAAGAGGGCTTTGTTGTCTTATACAGAAGCAGAAATTAGCAGAGCTCCTCCAGACAGCATGAGATCAAAAAGGCTTGGTACAAAAAGATCTCCCTCACCTAATATTCCTCTGTCAAAAGGTGTACAATCTGTAATTGAAAAATCTGCAGAGGAGGTGAAGGAGAGCTCTTCAGACATATATTCAAAAGAAAGGAGGTTTAACGATCAAGTAATTAATACCGCTGAAACAATAGAAATAAGATACAGTGATGAAGAATTAGATATTCAGGATGAAGGTTTTGGATGCATTAATGTCAATGCTGAGAGCGTTAAAAATCCAAGCAATAATCAAGACACAGATATGGCTAGCAATAAAGATATATCTACTGAGGAGATCCAGAGTGATATCCTGGAAATTCCTTACGTTTCTGTAACAGTAAAAGACGAATCGGACGAAAAACAAGTGGATGAAGAATTTGATGAGGAATTATTACGTACAATTGAATACATCAAAGAATTTGAAATGACTGGAAAGTCTACAAGCAGTAAAAACTCTGATGTTAAACTCTCCCATTCTGATAATAGCCTGAATGAAAACTCTACAAAATGTGAAAGTAAAGATCGTGCTTCTGAAAAGGATTTTTCAGCATATAACTCTCACGTTCCATATGAAGCTTCGTTGGACATCGATGTTCCCACTGTTACTGACAGAAACACTCTAGCTGAAGGCACATCTCTAACATCAACAGCTAGCAAAGCCTCTCCTCGAAGCCCACTTAGAAAGAGGAGTGCAACTTATTCCTCAAGTAAAACTGATGCAGAAAACACTAAAAAACTGTCTCGAAAATTAAAACGATCCAAGTCGAAGTGCGAGAGAAATAATGACGAAGTCACACAGGAGGAATCAGACAAAGAAAAAAAGAAAAAAAAGAGCTCGTTGTCGAAAATTCTTTCTGGCAAAAGAGGAAAGGAGAAGAAAATGAAAGCAGAATGTGAGGAACCACTACTAGTAACAAATAAATCCGAATCCCAAAGTAGTCCAGGCTCTCAGGCAAAAGCACAAAGTCATATAGGAAAAGAAAATGAAGTTAAAGATGGAGACGATGAATCAACGCAGAAAACAAATTCAAAAGATTCAAGCAGAGAAGAAGATTGTGATCCATTTATAGAATTCAGAATTAACCATTCCTATGCCAGAGATGAAGTACGCTGTAGCAATTACAGCAATTACAGTCGCTCTTCAAATACATCCCGAGATCCGGAACCACCTCCTTTAGTACCAGAAAAGAGGGGCAACCGTGCCAAGTCCCCAGCATACGATATACCACAAAGCAATCAGCCTGTTACAGGAGCTGTCCAACTATCCTATGAAAAGGAAACAGACCATGAGATAACGGAAAAAATTGATGGAATTATATCCCAAGATCAAATCAATGCCATTCTGAATGCAAAAGAGACAAGTGAAAGAAGGAAACAATCAATTACCTGCAACTCTGGTGGGTTACTGGCACTTCCAGACTATTCACTGCCATTAAAAGCAGGAAATGAAGGCGCTGATGATATAACCTCACACCGACCTTCATATCAATCTGTAACAAGTACTGAAAGTGACGAACCTTTGCCAAAGACAAACTTTCTCCATGCTGAAAGGCTTTCTGACAGTTCAGGAAGCATTAAAGGACAAATGAAATCAGATGAATCTGAGAGTGCAAGCGTTGCACACAATGAATCTTCAAAATCACCAGAGAGTAATTTTGATTCTGATGCACCAGTTGTTCTTAGACAAAAATCCCATCTAAAAGAGAGTCGTCTCTCAGTAGGTGCACGAGTTAGCTTAACATCTCCTGAGTTCACTGTCATGGAGGAAGATCGACAAGAAATCCTTTCTCAGGAGAAAATCATTAGTGATAACCTTCCAAATTCAGCAGATGCAACAAAACCTGCTAACCCAGAAGACGATGAACTAAATGATTTCTTTCCTAATATTGGGGGAGACGATGACCAGAGGCTCAAGTCTCCAATAATCTCCAGTAAGAATTCTTCAACAGTTGGAATTCGCACGTCGGGTATTGTTGGTCTTAAAGCATTTTTAGAGGAGAACGAAGAAGAGTTGCCTGACTCCAAGTCAGGAATAAGTCGTCTGGGCCACAGTGCTGCAATTGAAATGCTAAAGAGAGCGAGTGCAGATAACACCTGATTTAGTTCAGAATATATTCATAAAAACTACGTTTACCAAGGCATATATATATATATATATATATATATATATATATATATATATATATATATATATATATATATATATATATATATATATATATCACAGGTGGCCATTCTTGCCATATGACAGCGCCACATATAAAAACTTTCATATCATTGAAAGTCCCTGGATATAAACAATATTACTATCTGTTTCTATTGTCACCTGCATACTGATATATATATATATATATATATATATATATATATATATAATATATATATATATATATATATATATATATATATATATATATATATATATATTAAGAAATATCTATATTTAATACCTTGTAATGGCTTTTAAACTTTTAAACTCCAAGTCAGGAAAGATTCTTCTTGACACATTGCTGCAATAGATATGGTAATGATAGGGAGTGGAGATAGTACCTGATTCAGTTCAGAAATTATTCATAAAAAAACTATTTTGCCAAAGCCTTTATATATATATATATATATATATATATATATATATATATATATATATATATATATATATATATATATATATATATATATATATATATATATATATATATATCACAGGTGCTATTCTTCCCACATACAATAAATCTCATATTTTTTAGTGTCTCTGGACATGGTCAATATAAACAAATGTTTATATTGTCACCAACTCAAATTGTTAAAAAAAAATAGTATAAATTATAGAAATATGTGTATCTGATAGGATGTAATATCTTTTAAACTGTGTGAAACTGTATTAGTTGCAGAAATAAAATACACAAATATACAGAACATGTTTTCCATTTCTTGAGTGATTACTGTAACTATATGGAGCATATTTAACAATGCAGTTAACTTCAGGAATATTTCAGATAAAAAATATACCCGAAATCGCATTTCAGTAACGTTACAATTAACTAATTAGAATGAAACTGAAATGGAAAACTGAAATATATATATATATATATATATATATATATATATATATATATATATATATATATATATATATATATATATATATATTAATACTTATCTGTCTAATTAAATGTCTCCTCAACACATGGAGGACAAAATCTAAGATAAATTTTATTCACTAATAATGTTAACTATGATGAAAAGGGGCCAGAAAGGCCGAGCTATGGCTCTTTCCCGTAAGCACAAATAGGTAATTACACCAGTGGTTCAGTAGAAGATTGCACGAGTGTGGAGCGAGTACCGCAGGTCTGGATTCGGTTTTACGTCACGAACTCCCTTTTCTACTAAGGGCTAGGACGGTTGCCTTCTTGCGAAGGACTTGTTTTGGCAGATGTAATCGTTACCCTGAGTGTATGCCCTTACTAACCTCAGTCCGCGACGGGGGGCGAACCCTCGACCTGCCGCCTCAGAGTCGTGAACGCTACCATTTTGCAGGTCTGGGTCTGCGCCCAATTCGAACCGGGATTTACTGTCACATACAATGATGCATGCACTCTTCTGTGTGTACTTGCATGTGTGTGCATATGCATACACACATGCACAAAGACACATATGTAGGCAAAATATTTTCTTTTGATATATGTTTCAGTGAAGACCAAGGCAAATTCGATGTTAATAATTTTCTTACTAAATCATTCAATGCTTTCTTGGTGTTTCTCTCATATTATCCATATGGCTGAAAATAAAATAAATTATCGAAGTTCATATATATATATATATATATATATATATATATATATATATATATATAGTATATATATATATATATATATATATATACATACTGTGATGCATATTTTTTCCATTTATATACAAATTATAAACAGTAATCTTAACTATTGACAATACGGCTACAATTAAATTAGAGAAAAATTGCAACAACAAAAAATATCAGAGATAACACATATATATTAAGAGATTGGAATATATCTGCAGTTAAGAAAGGAAGGTGATTTAAATTACAGATTCAGGATATTAATGATGATCGAAACGCTGCAATTTAAGGTAAATAAAATATTCAGTTTTATATTGTTGGTAAGACTGCTAGGTACGCCAAAAAAAATAAATATTGACTTAGTTTGTCACAAAAACAGGCCATGAAAAAACAAGGAAAAGGCAAGTATATGGATATAAAAGGAAAGAAAAAGAAAAATCGTGATTGTTTTGAAGTATGTCTTTATCTATCGTCATCTCAGGGCCTAGTCCTCCATATCTCTAGGTCCTCTGTACTTTGACTTTTTTTCTGTCTGTCGTTTTCCTTTGTGTAACATTACTTCATATCTGCCTTGTCCTTAAACTTTTTCTTTTCCTTCCTCTTGGTGTTTCCTCGTGCCCGGGCCTTTATTGACGAGGGCAGTTTTTTCCTGTCCCGATGTCATACTCATTAAAAAAATGCGTTTGGTGTCCTTCTGTAAATAAGTTGTGAGTTCTTGTTATTTGCTTCCGGTCCTTGTAAGCAGGTTATCAATTGAACTGTAACTTAACTGAGAGTATTTTGTGAGCTAGGTTAAAAAAAGCACTCAACTGACTTACTTTGCAACTCATGTCCCGCTTGAAGAGTCAAGAGCCAAAAACAACAAACAAACAAACACACAACTCATTTACACAATTACATAAAACTAATAAAAAGCAAATACATATTACAAAAACAAGTTGAAGAATACAGAAAATGTATTTTTCTACTGTATTTTTTTTTTTAGGATGGGATAGGACAGGAGGGGAAAAAAAGGGGAGGGAATTAAGGATATAAGGGAATTGGAGGGAAAAGCACGAAAATTATATAAAGTAAGAGAGAAAAAAGAGAGGGGCAGACCCTCGTGCTAAGTTTTTTGATCGTTTGAACTCCAAAATCACTCATTTATGTGCTTAGTAGTCTCGCTTTCGTTATTTCAGCTATGAAAATGTGGCAAAGAATTAAGTTATTTAATGTGAATGTAATGATTATAGAAAATTAATTTTGCACATTAAAATAAAAGCTTAAAAAAATCATCTTCATCCCTGTAAAATAAGTTCCATTGTTGTGAATGGAAACTCAAAATAATCAGAACAACTAAAAAGATAAATGTGTTTATGATTATTAAATATATCTTATTTCATATCTAAAATAAGTTTGCTGATATCGGGTAAAACTTATGTTGTCTTGGTAAAAATACACCCACTTTCATTTCACCGAAATTCATGCAAATAAATGGCTTCATTGTTGAAGCCTAAATTTTTGTTTTAATAACTAATGATATCAAAGAATACTTCTAGAAACAGTATAAAAATTACAAAGAAAGTTTTTGTGAATGGCCTAACTAAATTTTTCATTTTACTACAGTACAATCAAATTCAAGATATATTCGAGATTTCTAAAACTGAAAATAGATGACATTTTTAATTTCCTTCAACACTCTCCCCGTGACACTAACCGTAAAACTTATTCAGCTGACAGGTAAAACCAAAAGAAAATATTCACAAAATGTGTAAAACAGAAAAAAAAATGGTTGTAATTCATTGAGTCCTACGAGACAACATGATGTTGAATGAGGTTTCGACAAAATCCACAACCGTAAAAGTTTAAAGGAATTATTCTTGTGATTGATTACACAAACCCGTAATGAAGTAAGTGTCCACAAGGCCCTTATTCCAGAAGTTTCCTCAAAATTTAATGAATACAGCTGTAGACTGACTTTTGCAAAATTATTTCGAAGGAAATACGGAAATAACGCTGACATGTGACCAGTATGTGCCTTCATTTAATTAGACTATGGAAAATTATGCCTCGATTTAATTAGACTATGGAAAATTATGGCTCGATTTAATTAGAGTATAGAAAATTATGATTCGTTTTAATTAGACTATGGAAAATTGGTTAGATTTAATTAGAGTATGGAAAATTATGCCTCGGTTTAATTAGACTACGGAAAATTGTTTCGATTTAATTTGACAATGAGAAATTATGCCTCAATTTAATTAGACTATGGAAAAGACTCATTTAATAGTTAGGATCAACAGCTACATATCAAAGGATACTGAGTGAGGTAGGTGGCCCGAACAACACCTGAAATACTTTCAATGACTTCAAAACTGTTCTGGATACCTATTTTCTGATTTTTTTTTCTTGCATAGCATGGAGATGTGTGAGGTAGAATAGCAGCTGTCAGTAAATCAGGCATAATATATCTACATATGTGAGCCATTTTTCCCCTTATAAGGGGAATGGCTGAGTCATAGCAAAATATCCTGACTCTTTGGAAAAGAAAATCAGACGTGTTATAGAACCAAATTGAGAATTACATCAGGTACTTGAAAAATATAAGGAAAGATTCAATAAAATATTTACGTTATCGACAAAGTTAGCTAGTAAATTTACGAAATATTTAATTACGTACGCCATATTTCACGGGGCTATCGACAAGGTCGTTAAAAATGATAGGGTAATGATACTTCCACTATTCACAGCTTGCGTAATATTCCCTATCAATACATTTTTTCTCGCCTCAACTTACAAAACAAAAACGGGACGTTTTGTAACTCTTCACCAATAAAAGTCTGACATCGTTTGATTACTTTATCTACTGGGGTTACGTAACTTTGATTGCGAATGCCAAGAAAAAAAAGCAACATGAATGGCATAGAAAAATAAATTAAAAAGTTAAAAGTAAAACATACAATGTAATTTGTGAAAAAAACACAAGTGGTACCTTGAATTGGTAATAACTTATCATGTCAACAGTAAAGAAAAACACAGATAATTGTTAGTTTTACATGCACACACATATACACACATGAGATCAGCATCATTCTCACCAGTATTTTTTTTTCTTTTTTAATGGCGCTCCCAAAGAATTTTACTCGCATTAATGAATTATTTCATTCCTGGTTAGCACTTCATAGTTAAAACTACAGACAGTATTGAAGGGAGGTTTAAAAAAAAAACACACACAAACTAACAGATTCTTTAATTTGACTCAAATGGAATAAAATAAGACAGGTAGCTAATTAAGTATTCAGATAATTAAATATTTAGTCGCTGAGACCCGACACTATAAAGACGAACTTAGGTTTTTTTTTAGGATAAAAAAACTTAAGTCTTGCACAAGAATCGCTGATTTAATTATATATTCAGTCACCGAGAAACGACACTATAAAGACGAACTTAGAGTTTTTTTAATATAAAAAACTTAAGTCGAGCACAAGAATCGCTGGTTTAATATGATCTCATCTGTAATCACGGTACTTTTATCTCGAGTTTCACATTATCTTAATACTTGATGTACTAACACTGACACAAGGCAGAAAACATAAGTTGTTGTTTTTTTGTCACTCACGCCCCCCCCCCCCTTTTTTAAGGGGAAAAATCAAAATTATTTAAATTTTTAACTGACAGAGACATTCATCTATTTATTCACTTTTATTCATCTTCTTATCTACAATTTGATAAAATTCAAATTAGGTACAAATCAACCTTTTGCTGTAATGTCTTAGTAAATATCAATATCCAAACAATAGAGGGAGGGAGCTAGAATTCTTCCTCCGCGTTCCCCTGCGTGTCGTAAGAGTCGACTAAATGGGGCGGAGCGAGGGGACTGGGAATCCATCTCCTCTGTATTTTCTATTTCCAAAGAGTCAGTGTTATCTTTGCCTTCTTAGCCATTCCTCTTAGAAAAGGAAAAATGGCTCATGCGAGTAGAAAATAAAAAGAAATACCAGTAATCTTGTCGCTACTCATACCGGAAACATCCATTCTTCATTTCCTGTCCCAAAAAAGCATCGTTGATGTGTGCGCGTGTGTGTGTACAAAGTAAGTTTTGTTTAGAGCGCGGCAGATTGTTTCCATAAGACTCATTGGTGCTTTCGATGCAATTACGTAATAAAAAGCTATGACCAGTTATTTTCATGCACGTATTAAGTCAATATATCATATCTAAAGCTTTCAGTAAACTGAAAAATTCATTTACAGTCAAGAACGCGAGTCCATACATTAAAATATTATTTTACTATGTCCGCATATTAAAATATTATTTTACTATGTCCACACATTAAAATATTATTTTACTAAGACCAGCGATCGACTAGATCAACAGAAAGATGATTTATACAACCGATTAACGACTAATTGATTATGATGTTATATAACCCAGTTGAAAACGACGATAACAAAGCGATACATAATTTATAAGTTCCTTCGTTGTATGACACCCACCAATCTAATATCAGTGTAAGTTTCTCTCCCACACTGACAGCACTGCTATATCAATCGATAAACTAGAATTCATCTCCGTTTCACAGACCTGAATTTACAATCTGAGTTACGTGACAGATTGTTTTTCTTTTAACACTATAACTGAATAAATCTGCACGAGACGAAATATTTCATTTAAAGCTGAAACAAGTATTCTAAGATGGGATCCTAAATTAAGGTATAGCTATGTGAGCAAAACTTCTGTATTGCTAACAGTGCCTTAATTACGATACATAAGTACTAAATAAAGGAAATGGGCATCGAATATCTCTCTATCGATACTTTCATCTGTATGTGAGGCTTTCAATCGACCTGTTCCTCTCATAGATCCTTAACCATTAGCAGAATCTCAAGCTTTCTACCAAAGAACTCTCGTACCCTAACTCTGATTTAGCATTAGTTACTACCTGAGGTTAAGTTATCATTCAAGAAAATCGTAGGAATGACTGGCTTCAGCGGTTGGGACTGGGCAGTATTCGCCCTGTCATTATGTGCATCTCTTGGAATAGGAATTTGGGCAGGATTCCTTGGACGAAGGAAACAATCAGGTGGAGATGCCAAAGGAAGAGCCTCTGAATTTCTCATGGGAGGCAGGAATATGAATCCTGTGGCCGTGGCACTGTCGACTATGATTGGGGCAATATCGACTGTTACTGTCCTCGGTGAGTACAAAAGAAATTTATTATTAAAATGCAATCTTTGTTGTTAAAAACCTTGTATGTTAAATAATATATTATTTGAATTATAAAGTAACTTACAAAAAGGAATATTTACCGGTACTGTCTAGATTTCTGCTTTAAATTCTATATCAAATTATTATTAGGAGTATTTGTAAATTAACGAGTAATAGGGACTATAAGATATTATGTTAGTAAATAGAGTACTCCTGATTAATGTACCATAGAATAATCTATATCATTAAAGCTCTTTGTATGTTTTAGCGTGATTATAAAAAGAGCAATATAAATTTTTTAAAGGTCTCGTTAAATCATAATGCAGTTATTAAACCAATCTCCAGTGTTAAAGTTTAGTCAAATATTTGGCAAGTTCTAAAGGAATTTAACAGGACCAATGCAAAATGTGGATGTTAGTGAAATTACCATTCCATACTGCCTGATTAACTAAAGCATTTTTATTGACACAATATCAGTCATTTCAGGTTATGATTCCATTCACAAATAAGCATACCTATAAAATTAAAATCCCCTAAACATACACATAACCGCTTGAGTGGAGCATTTTTTTTTTGTTTACTGTTACGAAAGTCCTGAATGACAGGCATATCAGATACTGTAATCAACAAGACAAAATTATATTATGTGATTTCTACTTTACGCGAATATCAACAAAACTTTCCATTTACATCTAAGTCTTTTTGCCGAAGTTATTGATTCAATTATCATCAGCATCTAATAATGCGTTAAAAGTTTTCATATTGATATAAAGATTATATCAGTCAAGAGGTTTAAAATATATTATCATCCTGTTTGCAGCATGAAGTGTCGATAAATACTCCAAGCACTTTAAAAAAGTTAAATAATGATTAAATCAATTAACTTCGTTCCCTAATGGCCCTAAGCGTATTATGTAAACCCTTATGAACTTAGTATGGAAATTATATAAAAATTTTCATATATAAATAGAAAATGAAAAAAAAGAAACACGAATTAACAAAATAATAAATATTCCTAAAGACTAGAAAACAAAATTATCAAAAACAGAATTTTATCTTCATATCAAATAACTCAAAATAAAAAAGACGATTTTAGAGTATTGTAGCCGATTCATTGGAATATATATATATATATATATATATATATATATATATATATATATATATATATATATATATATATATATATATATATATATATATATATATATATAAAATATATATATATATATATATATATATATATATATATATATATATATACATAACATGATGTAGGAAATAGAGAAATACGCACATATATAATTACATAAATTACTTAAGTAATTAATCAATCAATAAGACTAATAATTAAAAACCTAAATGAGTTAATATAGGCTATGGCATTAAGTAAACTGATACCACTGACAATCGACTTTTCTTTCTATAATCTAATCTTATGAAATATGATAAAAAAAAAATTGTTTTTGACAGGTAACCCAGCCGAGATGTATGCTTATGGAACCCAGCTGTGGATGAATATTATAGGAATGTCAATAGGAATGTTTTACGTACATATGGTTATACTCACTGTCATGTATCCTCTCAAAATAACAAGTGTCTATACGTGTAAGTACATCTCTTTTGTTATGGTTTTTCTTCTCTCCCTCCCTCTCGCTTTTCTTTTCCTTTTCTTTTCTTCAATTTTTTCCTGTTTAGGCCGAAGCTTCTGATGTATCCTCTAAATAATCGCATGAGAAGATTCTTCTTAATCTTTTCTATCTGGTTCATTGACCATTTGACTCAATCGTATTTTATCAGCAAGTAGATATCTTTTTCTTTTCGTTCTTCTCTTTAGTCACTTACTTTCAGTAACATGCCCTATTATTATCATTATTAAGATTACTATTATTATCAGTAGTAGTAGTAGTAGTAGTACTAGTAGTACTAGTAGTAGTACTAGTAGTAGTCGTCGTCCATTCCCTTTTCGTTTTTCTTCTTCTTCTTACACTTACATTAATTAACAAAATGTAAATTTCGATTATTCATTATTACCCGCAGTACATCGAGAAGAGGTTCAAGTCCAAGGCTCTTCGATCCTTTACGGTTTTCACGACATTCATCGGCACGTTCTTCTACTTGGGTCTTTGTGCATATTCTCCAGCTTTAGCCATGGAGACCGTCACTGGATTCCCATCTTGGGCTTCATGCATTATTATGGGAGTCATCTGTACAATATATTCATCTTGGGTAAGAAATAAGTTCTCTCTATAGAAATAGAATGTCATGGTGAGAAAAGTACAAAACTATTGTCATGTCTAAAGTGCTAAAATAAAAAGTCTGAAGATGAGGATGAAAGCAATTATAGCGATTAGAGAATAATAAATGCTATCAATGAAGGAACAAAAGTCTATTCCTTTTACATTCCAGTCATGGATACGCGATTGAATGCAGTAAAGTATATAAGAAACGAGCAAAGGAATGTCAGTATATTTTCCTAACTCGTCAGTTACTGAAATATTATCAATCATAAAATTTGTTTTACCAAAATACAGAAAGCAGTACATAATTTACAGGTAACTGTCAGAGATTAGAATCGCTCTTTTCAATAAAAAAGCATAAATGTTATAAGAAGTCATATCACACTATTGTTACTTATCTTCACTTTTTAGTTAAAACATACTCACAGTTTTCATTGTTGTAAGTGTAAATTCCAATGAAATTAATACTTTAAGGAGATTGAATGCTGAACAAGAGTTACCCAAAAGAATCATGCCAATGCCCAATACAGAAACTAGCGACTGGAGTGCCAGAAACACTAAACACTGCAGCTTTAATCAAGCTTAATATATAATAAATTGAGTTTTCCATTACTTCAAACTTCATCTTTTAAAGAGTTCCTGTCCTTTATCAAGGGTGGAGTACGTTCGGTTGTGTACACAGACATCCTGCAAACGTTTGTCATGTTCGTTGGGGTCCTAATTATCATGATACATGCCAGCGTGGAGGCTGGAGGTATAAAAGAAGTCTGGTCTATAGCAAATGAACATGGACGCGTAGAATGGTGGAAGTAAGTGAATTCAACATTTTAATATCCAAAATTATTTCTGGCAACAATAGAGATATTGTTGAGAAGTTTTTTCATAGGTCAAGAGCACACTTAAACACTCATTTGAAAATAATACAGGTTTGTTGTGAGTCTCCTAATTCAAAACACGAAATGGGGAAGGAAAAAAATATCATGAAAAACCAGGAAATAATGTTTATGTATTTTTTTTCCAGCCTGAATCCAGATCCTCTACAAAGACACAGTTTCTGGTTGGTGACTGTTCAGGGATATTTTTTCTCTCTCTTAGTCTTCGGGATGGGACAGCCTCAGGTTCAACGTATCTGTTCCGTAGCTACATGGAAAAAAGCCATGGCGTAAGTAAATGTCTTATTTCAGCATCTCATACAAAAGAACATAAAAATATTTCAATTGTATTCAATTAATGTCACATTGCACAATGCATTAAAACTGTCAAGGCGTGCCATCAGTTCTCTTAAATGGAGAAATAGACTTTCAAATTCAAACATTGTTTAAAGTTCAGTCACTATTTTTTTTTTCAAAAATATTTTTAAATCACTGATTTGCAAATATATACATACAAATTACGGTTCATCTTTTTTCACTCCACTTCCATTCTCTCTCTTGAAGACAATTTTAGCTCAAGACTAAAGACCGAGAACCTCACACAAATATTGAATGAAACGAACCGGCCTTTAGACTAATCTCTGATCACTTTTGCACGCACTGTATATATAATAACTAATATTTACCAAAGGAAAAAAATAAGTTGAAAGGCCAATTAAATTGTAAACATCTAAAAACTTTCTCAATTAGAAAAGTAGCAATGGAGATTTAAATAACAAAAACAAACAAATTAAATTGGCTATTAATTTTTTTCCAGGACATATTTAATAGCATGAGCTAAAAGATACGAATACATATGTGTGTTCTTGTGCCTGAGCAAAATGGCGAACTTGCATCCGCTAATATCTTACCATATCCGTTGAGGGGTAGTCACTATATCTATTAACTTGATGGGGACTAAGATATGACACTCTATTACATAATTATTTTCTATATGGAAAATGGCACATTCGAAATTAGCTTCGTATGGTTTGGTGGACCAGTCTCTAATCGACTAAGACAAGAAAGCTTTCTTTTCTCGTCACTACTTCCATCGCTGCGTCTGATGAGTTGGCGAGCTGTATCCCTCCCTCACTGCCGAGGCCGCTTAACACACGCCAAGCGGCCTCATCTCGCAGGAACTGTGTGGATATTAATAGCTCGCAGATTTGTCGGTGCAGTGACTGTTTCTTCCCTTTCACCCCCAAACTCCGGAACTACAAAAAGCGGAGCTATCATCACCTCAGGGATTAATCCTGCCATATCTCTAGGTCTTCATTACTTCGACTATTCTTTCAGCCTGTCATTTTCAGTATTATCATTCTCTAACTTCTGCCTTGTTCTTAAGCTCCTACTTTTCAAAATATTTTTTTTTGGTGTCCGGGCCCGATGAGGGCAATTTCCTAGCCTGTCCTTGTGTCACTCTCATACAAAAAAAAAAAAATCCATCGAAGCATGGAATTCGTTGACTTTCAGATGTCTGCTCTTCAGATAAGCAAAGATGACAAAGTTCAATAAATGTTTAACTTTATATGAGTATCGAAGCAAAATTTCATAAGTTTAATCTCTCGATGAGCAAAGAACACAATGTGATACGATAATTTTCTCTGAAGAACCAAAGGCGCCAAATTTTTACAATGTTTTGGTAATGGCAACAATACTTTTCCATTTTCAGAGCTCACTACCTCAATTTGGTGGCCTTACTCACAGTGTTCTGTTGCGTCAACTTCATGGGTGTTGCCATCTATGCTGTATACGCTGACTGTGATCCCATGGCTACAGGAGAAATCACCAAACCTGACCAAATTGTACCATATTATGTAGATGACAAACTCTCCTTTATCTATGGCATTCCAGGTCTCTTCATGGCTTCACTCTACGCTGGAGGATTAAGGTATGATGCAGTACATGGCAATAACATTCAATTCTTATTTACGTTCATAGAGTTACCTGGATATGATCACGATAAGAATTTGTATACAGTATGAGCATGACCACTTACACATCATAATCTCTACTACTGTCATCATTATATTTAACAATGTAAATGTGAGACAACATAGCTTGCATAGGTGTTTACAAAACTGAAAAATTTGCTTCTGCATATGCACGATTGCCTTTAATATTATAAAGTCATATAATCAGCACTCGCAAATCAAACATAAATTAAAAACTTCACACCATTTATTTCTCAAGGATATTATGGCTTCACCAATATATTTAGAGAAGATATTTCATTAACTGGAGGGAAACATCATCATCATCTTCACAGGTCACTGTTAGTACGAAGCTAAGTGTTAACATCAACAATACATATGAACGCTAACAAGCAAAACAAAACCTCAACACTCGATCTTCTCCCAATGATATATGTTTCCGGTCTTTAGCTAAAAAGCTCAGCAAAATCTTCTGTAACTCAAGGTTTCCTTTTCTCATTCGTTCTGATGGTTCTATAGCTTACTCTCCCACTGATAAAAACCACTTTCTTTTGCTCTCAATTTTCTGCCAACACTTCAGTAAGCAATTACAGCCCACCTGACCATCGCACGTTCCTCTTCTAATCAAATGCCTTCCCCTTTTCTTTCTACACGCAAAGTCCAATGCCATCTTTTCTTTCTGATGACGAACAATGCATCTAGACCTAACAGTATCCCTGAAGGTTCCTTAAAGATTATGCAAAAGAACTGGCCCCTGTGATTTGCCGTCGTTATCACTTCATTTTCTCGACCAGGATTTATCTTCCATTTTGGAAAGAAGCTCTATATCAGCCAGATCCCAGAAAGGGTGACCACTCTATTCCTTCCAACTAAAATCCTTAACCTATGCTATCACTTAAGTATTCAAAAATATGTTGACCTATCATACCTTGACACCTCTTGAATCTAACTCGCTGATTTCTGATCACCAGTACAGTTTCTGCATGGCAAGACCAACTGGTGACCTCTTGCATGGTCATCTTGTCTGAGGAACTATGAAGTATCCTTTGTCGTTCCCCTTAATATGTCTACGCCTTTTAACTGAGTGTGGCAGAAGGGTCTGTTAGCCATATTTCCTGCTTATGTCTTTACCCTTTTCTCAGCTCTGTGATTTCCAGCTTTCTTTCTGACCGCTGTACATCTGTGGTTGTTGACGATGCAACATCTAGCTCATTCCCAGTAATCAGTTGTGTACCACAGGGTTCTTATTTCACCTACTATGTTTCTTCTTTCCATCAATTATCTCCAGTCCCTATCCTCTCTTCTACATGCGTTTGCCGACGCTTCTAGCCCTTCATGGTTCCTTTGCCTTCTCACCACCTTCGTCTCGCATATACAGATAACGTTATTTCATTCAATCATCTCAGTATCTGTCTGGAAACTGTTTTAAAAAAAAAAAATAAGTTTTCATTTCAAATTCCATTTGAATTATTTTCAGCTCCTATTCATCACAAATCAACGCTGTATCAGCTGTAATGTGGGAGGATTTCTTCAAAAACTCAAACTGGGTGGCTAAAATGTCAGAGAAGAAAAAACCTTTAGTCAACGTAGGAGTCAGTAAGCATCTGATATCTTTCATTTCTTATTTCAAAAAATGGTCTAGGAAGATCAGTTTGTAAATGACAGAGAGCATGGGGAAACCATAATCACATCGGTTAAAGTTCTGCAGTTTCGTCTAATCTTGGAGCCTTTCCAAAAAGAAAGGTTAATCAGTCACTTATTATCATTTCAAAAGAATAATCCACACGACTCTCAACAGCAATGCAGTTCATTGTAATCACATTGATATTTTCTTATAAACAATATGCATATATGGACACTGTGTTCCGTAACTTACATGGTTCTTTTTTTCTTTAGGTGTAATAACTGGTATCGCAGGTATTGTGGCAGGAATTGTTGCTTCACAGCTAGGAGGAGTATTTCAAGTTGGCCAGACCATTTTAGGTACCATTCACGCTCCTCTTCTAGGACTTTTTATTTTGGGGATGTGTTGCCCTTACGCCAACAAAATTGTGAGTAAAATGTCTTGCCTTGTTCAGGGTATCCATAAATATTAATTTTCATGTATAAATAGATGATGATTATTCATTTATATCTTCTTGCGATCTGGTAATTTTCTTGGAGGATGGGTAAGCAGGCGATATGCCTAAGCCTTACTAAGAAATTAACTGATAAATCAAATCAGAGCATCATTGATGATTAACCTTAAATCAGATTTATCTGCTTAGCTATAACAAAGAAGTTCAAACTGACTACAAACTCATTAACATTCTTACTGGGTGGAACACAGAATTTAGTGGTTTTATTTTATCCTATAATTATTTCATATTCACAGCGATAACACCACAGTTTGAACAGCAAAATATAGCTCAAAACTATTTGAGTCTAAAACATTCATTTTGGTAGCTCAAGGGCTGAGGTTTTTAATGGTTATTTACAAACTCGCTAACCTCTAAAAAGGTGGAACGACAAGAGTTAATGTAGAGCTAAATGTATTCACTCCTAGATCTATAACACTGACTATTCTAGAGTAAAAACTAATGCATTGACAGCCTAATATGATGGAGTTACTAGATTCAGTGAATATGTTTTACCACATAACCACTTTATATTCATAGTTACAACGCTACTGACCATGGAAAATAAATTCTACTTTGATATAAACTATTTCTTATTGGTTCATTTTTAATATATACTAAATGTTACGCATTACACGGAGAGTTATTGTGTTAATAAACAAAGCCATTGACATGCTTGCATTACACGGAGAGTTATTGTGTTAATAAACAAACCCACTGACATGTTTGCAGGGTGGAACAACCGGATTTAGTGTCTCCTTGCTCTTCAATCTATGGGTAACAATAGGAACAATGATATACGGAAAAGCAACGCCGGCTCTGGAATACTTTGACGACGGCTGTGAGAATCCGACGACAGATTTTAACTCAACCTTCACAACCACGTCCATTTGGACTACATCAACTGACGACGGAAAGGATCCTGGAGAGTGAGATTATTACTAATATTTTTCATATTAACAATTTTATTTTCAACAAGGTCGTGAATACAATTCAGAATTGACGCAACTTTTGCTTCTATAATACTATGTCAACATTTTTGTCTTTATCGATGCTTGAATTGGTAATAATATTGTTTCACCATAAATCTTCCAGTAGCATTTTTGCTCAAACAGAAGCTCAAGTTTTTAAAGATGTCATTCCATCATTTACCCCACACATCTATTGGCGTGCTTTCTAAGCCTCTGATTAAAAGAGCTATATTTACAAGGGTAAATATGAGTTTTATTTTTCTTTCAGTGACTACACATTCCCTCTCTACCTGGTTTCCTACACTCTCTATTCGTTGTTTGGGGTCTCAATTACATTTTTCGTTGGTTCAGTTGTATCTTTATTTACAAGTAAGTATACATATTCAAAACACCAATAGTTGACTGTAGTTAATAGTCTGTTCATATCTATTACATTCCTCGTGGGTTTGATACTAAATTTCTACAGCTAAATACTATGAAATTTAAGTCATATAATTATGATAATTTAAGCTTTAAATAATAAGTTAGTCATTCTGTACCATTCTACGTTGGTTTTGTAGTATCTTTATATCACACGTACTTACTAAAAATGTTAACAAAACTAATAAATAAGTTTGCAATTATGAGATTAAACTTTACAATAGCCAAGTCCATAGTCTCAAATATTCCTTAGTTTATGCACTCCAGATTTAAGTATTGTATGGCATTATAAAGTATTCTTTAAGTTTCATAACAGTCCTTCTATGCAATTACTTTTATATTATTGTACTCCCATGAAAGAATAGTATTAAACTACATTCTTTACAGAAATATATTCAAAAAAAAAAAAAAAATGCTGAAGTAGCTGCCTTCATTTTTGAAATTTTAATAAATTAAAAAATTTATACAAAGCAGGTTAGCTCCATATTTCAAATTCTATACAAAGTGCCAAAAGTACAAGAAAATGAAACAAATGCATTAAAAGTTATATAAATGAGTGTCTGCACCACGCTGATCTAATTTTAAATGAAGTTTTCAGCAAAACAAATCTACTGTCTCCCTGTAGTTTACTTCACTATAGTAATAACTCTGAAATATATTTTACATCAATTGATCGATAACTAATGCCTAAATTCCTTTGCTTGCAAACAGATCCCTGGTCTGCTGACGAGTCAGGCGAATCCTATGTACATCCTACATTTTACAAGATCTTGAAGAGATGGGAAAAGAAACATCCTCCAAAAGATCTCGCTTCTAGCAAGACTGCTCTCGTCAATCTAGAAAAATACTGAAGGAATACTGAAGGTGAAAATAGAATTAAATGAAGAAAGCAGTTCTCAAGGCAGATTGGATGCTGTGAATATATAGCATTACTTGATAAGAGTAAGACACGATGAAACTATAATTTCAACCAATGATCTTGTACAAACCCAGACTAAAGAAAATGTTCAGATTTCCTCAGATTCATAAACTGAATAATATTCTATGTGTTGAGGACTACGAACGTGGTCTGGTGAACCTTTTATCAGAACAGATCTGCAGGTGTATTGTGTCAGTGATCCCTAAAAACAAATAAGTATACCCATGACTATGAAGAATGATGAAACACATTACAAGTTCTTGATTCTCACAATACTTATTGTGATGCAGTTTTAAACAGACCCCTTAAAAATACCTCGTGCAAAACCATGACAAGTAACGTGCACAAAATACTATTAAAAATGCTTGGAATATAATTAAGAAATTGAAGGACCGGAAAAAACTATAAAAAATAAAAATATAATCTGTGCAAGGACTTACGAATCTGACGCACTCAGTTAAGGATTTTTTTTTTTAAGCTAAGAGAGACAAAGCATGATATTTTTTTTTTATCAAGACAGAGCATCCATACACAATCTGTGGTGTCATTGAGCCTCATACAAGATATATACGTCTCACTTCTTCGGCTTATAAACGATGTATGAATACATATTAAATTTTTCTGATTTTCTTAGCCAAGAAAGATAATTGAATCCATTCCCAATCTATCATTGTTATTCTGCCTCATAAATTATATATATTTCACTGCTTCACCTTATTAATGATACATTAATGCATATTAAATTATTTTGATCTTTTTTCTTTTAACAAACAAAAATCATGACTTAGGAATAAATTTTAGCTATAAGGCATAAAATACAAGCATATATAAGCATAAATGATATATGAAATATACTTTAAACCGCAGAGGAAAGGACTATGAGCAGTCTAATTTATCTTAGACGAGAAATGTATTATAAATTATACGAAATACTGTAAATGACGATAGCTTGTATAAGCTGATATAAAAAATATATAATGTTAAAGATATCCACATTTCATTTCATACACATATGGAGAGAGAGAGAGAGAGAGAGAGAGAGAGAGAGAGAGAGAGAGAGAGAGAGAGAGAGAGAGAGAGAGAGAGAGAGAGAGAGAGAGAGAGAGAGAGAGAGAGAGAGAGAGAGAGAGAGAGAGAGAGAGAGAGAGAGAGAGAGAGAGAAAATGGTGCTTGAAGCAACCTACACGACTCTAAATGGTTTATGAGGAATTGTTCCCTATACTGTGTTTTGAGTATTTCTAACAACTCCACGGAGCCCAAATGGAAAAATAGTTAAACACGAGAGCACACTGAACTATCAACAGTGATCAATTGAAGACTGACTTCATAAGTCCGACACCCTACTCTTCCTTTACATAACACAGAGAGCAGAAACTTTATCTGCATTAGTAATTCAACACATTTTTTTTCTTTTTTAGTAATTAAGTTCCTCAAAACTAGGTAGGAATTAATTTAAAAAAATAAAATTGGAAGTAAAGCTTTGGTGTACCAGAGTAACTTCCAAAAAAAAAATTAATTTAAAAGCAAATAATATATATTACAATGTTCTGGTGTAACACATACAGGACATTCCGTCTCTTTCTTTCTTTTGGATGGGATGGGATTGGTGGGGTAAGGGGAGAGGGGGGTAAAGGATGGGAAGGATTGAAGGGGTAAGCACGAAATTTAAGGAAGAGATAATAGAGAGGGGCAAACCCTCGTGCTAAGTTTTTGTTAGATATAATTTTACTGTCCCAGTATGACTTTATTTAGTTATAATTTAGTAATGATGAGGAGGTTTTGGAGATTTTATTTAATTACTATACATAGGTTCTGGTGGGTCCAAAAAAAACCGGAGAAATTCTTTTCCACCAGGCGTAGTCATTGATAAATTCGTATTCTAAAGTGTTCAAAGCGTTAGTTTCTTGAAGAAATTCTTCAAAATCGATTTCCATTTTACCCCAGGTTCTGGATGCTAATTTATAAATATAGGTATTAATTGGTTCGACTTTGAGGTTCTTATGAATTTCTTCCATTCTCTCTATGTATGGTGGGGTTTCAGAGAGAATTCTTCTTAAGTTTAGATTTTGGATAGCTTGGAGACTTAAAAGTTTACTTTTTGATAAGATGCAAGTTGGAATTGGGGGGTATATTAAGACAGGTCTTACTAAAGTTTTATATAGGGTGACTCTATTTTTAGTTTTGAGCAGGTTAAATCTACGTAACTTTGTGGAGACAAGTTTACTTTGAATTATTCTATTATTTATATGAGCTTTCATTCCTGTTCTGTTAATTGTAAAGCCCAAGGTTTTCAGACTGTTGGAGAAATTTATTCTATTGTTATTTATTATTACATCTGATGGTTTAAGAGCAGAAATAGATAAAAGTTGGAATTTGTCAATATTGGTTTTAATTTTCCACTTTTTCTCGTATTCATTTATTCTAAGTATTTCCCTCTGAGTTTTAAGTGCTAGAAATCTTTTATTATAATCCGGAATTACTTGAGTGATGTCATCTGCAAATATAATAGTTGAACAACCTATACCTGGTTTGGGTATATCTCTCGTGAATATAGCATAGAGGAGTGGACTCAGATTTGATCCTTGAGGGACCCCTGCTCTAAGTTCAAATTGGGTACCTAAATATTCATTAATTTTGATGATTGACTTTCTATTAGATATGAAATCTGATAAAATTTTAGTTATTAGTGGGGGTAACTGGAGTTCTATGATTTTATATCTGAGTCCATCTCTCCATACTTTGTCAAAAGCAGAGGAAATATCCCTGCTCAGGACATTGCACTTTTGCCTGAGCTTTTGCGAGATGGCTATTTTTTCATATAAGTATGTTAGTGCAGTATGAGTACCTCTTCCTCTTCTAAACCCGTGCTGGTTAGGGGGAAAACAATCATTTATTTCTAGATAATTATAGACTCTAGTATGTAGTATTTTTTCAAATATTTTCCCTGGGACTTCCAGGAGAGATATAGAACGATAATTATTAGCTGAGGTGGTGCTTTTTCCAGGTTTAGGTATAAAAATCATTATTGACAATTTAAATTTTGTTGGGAAATAACCTATGGATAAACAAGAGTTAAAAATATCTAATAATTCGTGAATAGCTATATTAGGCAGGTGGCATAGTATTAGTTTATTAATGCCTGAATGTCCAGGGGCTTTGTTTTTCATACTTTTTATAATATCTTTGAAGTCAGCTATAGTAATAGGAGATGTTAGATCATCTCCTGGAGTTAATCTATTTAAGTCTACGTTAAAGAAGGGAGTGATTAAATTTGCGTTTTCTTTCAAAAAGTTACATACAGTTCTTTCATGGGCTAAATCATAGTTTAGATTTTCTTCAGCACTAATATTAAATATAGTTTCCCAGGTCTTTCTGAATTTGTCTTCTTTTTCTTTACTGGTGAAAAGTTTATTATTATTATTGTTATTATCTATTAGGTACGGCGTTGTTTCTTTACTGTTACCCATTAGTTTCTTGATGTTATACCAGAAGTTTTTGGGATCTTTAGAATTACTTTGAAGTTTCATTATTACATTTTCCCAGTTATTATTATATGAAGCTATTAGTTCTTTTTGTAGTTCTTCTCTTACAGTTCTTAATTCAGTTAGAGCTTGGGGACCCCAGAGACCTCTGCCAATGTTATTTGATAAAATTTGATATCTCTATTGGAGTTATTTACATTTATTATTTAGTTTAGGGTGGGGTAAGGATTTTGACTTTTTGAACGGTATGTAATTATCTATTGCATTTTGAATTAAGGAATACCATTGCTTTAAGTGTTTTTCTATATCAAAAATATTATTAATGGATGTATTACTTGTGATATCGTGCGTGAATTTGTCTTCTAAGAAAGACTTGAAGTTATCCCAGTCAACATTATTAAGATCTCTACTGGGGGGAGTTCTAATAGCTATTGGTTCTGTTGAGAACTTAATTATTAGAGGTAAATGGTCAGAGGTGGTTAGGGGTCCTTTTTCTATTGAGTGATTTAGGTAATGATTCTTGTTACTTATGATAATATCTGGTTTGGAGGATTCAGATCCATGGGTCATAGTTCTGAAGTCAGGTCCTAGTATTTTAATCAGATTGTTAGCCATTAAATTATTTAGAAAGTTACCAGTTATATTACAAGTATTGTGACCTAGGGTGTGATGTCTAGCATTAAGATCTCCAATTAGGTATGCTGGGATGTTTTTCCTAATTAGTTTTAAGATGTCTTCATATGGGATTTGTAATCTTCTGGGTGGTAAGTAAGTAGTTCCTATAATAATGGGGCCGTTTTTGGTTTCTATTTCTAGTAAATCAGTATCAAATTCGTCTATGATTTTATGAGCAATGTTACGTTTGATGGCAATTGCAATACCTGCATGAGCTTCATTTAAAAAGTTTCTTTGATAAATATTATAACCAAAATTTTTTATTTGAATGTTAGTTCTAGAGGTACTATTGAGAAGTATAATATCTGGGTCAAATTCCCTATAAACATTATATAATTCATTACTTCTAATATTAGTCCAAGCTATTACGTTATGCTGAATGATAGTTAATTTATTATTATTATTAGCCATACTGAATGCAGTAAAAAGATAAAGGGCGAGTTAAGTATTTAAGTCTGAGGAGGACTCTGATCTCTTATGTAGTCCTTGGTCTAGTGAATTATAGTGTTTTCTATCTAGGTATTGAATTCTGATGTCAGCAAGATCGATTTTATTATGTTCTAGGAAAAGGTGGACATCATGAGGTTTGTAATTGCCATTATAATAAACATATTTAAGTTTATTGGTGTTAAGTAAAGTATCTCTAATGTCTTCTACAGTTATACTGGAGGGTAATTGTTCATCAAGTTTTCCTATTATTTTAAAGTTAAGGTCTTTCCTAAGTTCAGTTCTCTCTTTCTGTTTTGTTGCTGACTCTTCATACTTTTGCTGATCTGTGCTATATTTGGAAATTTTCTTTTTTTCAGTTGTGGTGCGTTTGGGGACTGCTCCTAGCGGGGACTGATTTGGACGTTTTTTAATGGGCTGAGAGGAGGTGTCTTCGTCCATTTTTTCTTCAGTTTCTACTACTGGTGCTTCTAGCACAGAAGCAGCTGCTGGTTCTTTTGTTACAGTTATGTTAGTGTTTTTGGGGATGCTTTTTGGAAGAGTAATCCTTGGCATGCTATTAAGTTCGTAAATTTCATTGACCTTGGCCTCAAATGACCCTGGGATGATGGAATCCATCATCTGGCCATATACCATGGCACTTATTATGACAGTGGTCATTTTTTCAGCATTTATGGGGAAATTAAGTTCAGGTTTTAATTGTCTATCTGAGGAGCTATGGGGTTTAGCTGTACCTAACATTTCAGCAAATGAAGGTTTGGGTGTTTTTTAGCTTCCCTAATTTCTGCTAATTTGTCCTTTTTCCTTTGCTTTTTTTCTGGACACCCTGCAGCTAGAGTGGAGTGCTCGCCTGAGCAGTTAATGCACTTCTTAATGCTGGTTGTGCATTTTTTCTCATTCCACCTATGTCCTTCTTGGGCACATTCAGAGCAAATGGTGTTTTTTTTCTTGCACTCTTTGGCAGAATGCTCAAAAGAATAGCACTTCATGCAAGAGTTAATTTGGATGAAAATTTCCTCTTCAATGTTGCTTTCGTTTATCCTGATATTAAAAAGAAGGAGTCCCTGAGATTTTATTTTGTTAGCCATGCTGATGTTTTGGAGGCGTATCTTGAGGAGATATTTATTATTAGGGACTCTAATAACTGACTCTACTTTAATTCCTTGATTGTGTTTTTCAATTTCTACAATGATTTCTTCATCCCCATGAGAGGTGATGTACTGATCAATGCCAAGGATTGCTACAGTTCTTTGGGCATCAAATTCAGGGGGCATAGTTATATCAAATCTTTCATTGTTGAAGATGTCAGAAACTTCAGGTGAATTGAGTTTCTCAAGGTTCTCGTCAGCAAGGACAAGAATGAATCCAGTTGGGATGGTAATGATCTTGAAAACAATAATGTTGCTTTCGGTAAGACATTTGAATATGTCATGTCTGCGACTAGCAGGATCCACATTGGGGTCACGGTCCCTGATTCTAGCTCTACCCATTATTGAAGCATAATAAAAGCAGCAAGATCTTTGATATTATGGTTTATGATTGAGTTATATGACCGCAAGATGTGTCTATATGATTGATAATGATTACTTTAATTGGGACAATAAAAAAAATATTAGCTAGATTTCGTGCTTGTAGGATTGGGTGGGGAGAGGATAGGATATTACAAGGCGATTACTGCGATGTATAGGGACAGTGGACGGTGTTAATTCACCAGGGGCGGAGTTCTCCCCTCTGTGCTGCTGGTTTAACCTACCAGCAACACCTGCCCGTAGCTCACAGCAAGCTCAATGCAAAAGCTACTACCACCCAGCAGATAAAAACGGGGTAGTTGCAGCCATTAGGGTAAGGAATGAAAGGTATTATTAGAGAGAGAGAGGGTCTGTATGTTAGCAGGGCTACTGACAGACGTGTTTGTAGTTAGTTTCAGGCTGTACTTCTGCTGCAGTCTAATGCCGAGAAGAGAATGAATGAATGAATCCATTCCGTCTCAAAATATAGACTCTCAATTCTTTATTTGTAATTTCCTACATTAATAAAAGATATAATATCATAATTAAATTCAAATGGAGGTTATCCTCGTGGTGCAGACGACATTACTTAATTACTTATTGATCTCTTCCAGATAGGACACACAAAGATCCTTATAGTATTGCAAGGAACGTGTATCTGCATTAGGATCCTTGGCTCTTTCATCCCAAGTGCGCATGCGCAAAATGGCCTCGAACTGAGGATCCTTACGGAAAGTCTCCACTTCTTCCTGTGTCATTCTCCCTCCCTGATGCTCCAAAGTAACTTTGCTGGCATCACTTAAGCCTGATAGGAAGGGAGAAAGAGCAGAAAAAAGAAAAATAAATATCACCTTTGAGCATTAATGATATTTTCACCTACACAAAAATATAACCTTTGATCATAAATAATATTTACACCTACACAATATTAAGAATTCATTCATATGTGATTTCAAATGTTTATGAAATCCATGAAAAAAAAATTAAAGTACACTCAAAACATTTCCATAAGAAGACATATTTTCTGTTGATTCATGAATGAACAAACGTAATAATTGACTTTCACTCGTGCAAGAAATAAGTTCTTGAAATTATCGTAAGAGAAACTTCATTCTCTAACTCGGAATCATCACAATATTATGGAGAGAGAAAGCAGTCATGTTGTCTAGGCTCAATTAATTGCCTAGACGTCGACAAAACACAGGACCTTCAAGGACTCCAACATTATCATCAACAACAACACTTCAAAACACTGACGAAAAAGAAAAAGAAAAAAAAAAAAAAAATATATATATATATATATATATATATATATATATATATATATATATATATATATATATATATACGATGATAACAACAGCAATGACGAAGTCAGACAAAAATATTACTCACGTTCATAATAATTAGGATCCGTCGAAACAAGATACCTCTTAGCATCGACGTGTCTTCTAGCAAAGCTTGTAACACCTGAGGGGAACCCAAGACCCCTCAGGTACTCCTCTCCTATTTAATATGAACGGAAAATATGAATTGTTATCTGCAATATTCAATCACCAGAAAAAAGCTCTAAGTAATAGAATGACTGCAAATCCGAGTACTGAATAGCATTTTTTTTTTCATATTGGTCTCTGTATCTATCATCAGTAAAAATATTACATTAGCTAAAACAGGTTATTACAATTAATAAATGAAGTTAGAGCCAACACCTTAAATATAACTTCTTTATAATATTTTATAATTCAGAAAGTTATAAGAAATATATTTCATCTCCTCAGGAATGACAAAACATATCAGCAAGGGCACAAAAGATTTCTGGTTGCATTGTAAAGCTAATACTGCATAAAAAAAAAAATGAAAACTCCCTAAGATATCTGGGCTATCATGTCAGTATTTATAAATCTATCAATGAACAAAACTGAAGGAGAGAAGAACGTGAGGATAATGTATCATAAAGTTAGGAAAAAACCACAAATTACACTTTTTAAGAACCCACTAGCATCCAAATGTAAGAAAAATGTCAATTTTTTTTAATTCTTGGTTCATTTTCAAACAAAATTTCAATAATTTGTCTTCTTTGACCATCTAAGGAGAAAATATCTCAAAAATTTCTTAAGAGCAGACATTTGCCTGCCCACCTTTGCAATATAAAAGTCTCTTCTACATTGTTCCGGGCTTACGTCACGGATTCCTTTTTCAACCAAGGGCTAGGACGGTTGCCCTCTTGCGAAGGGCTTGTTTTGGCAGATGTAATCCTTACCCTGAGTGCATGCCTTTGCTAACCTCAGTCCGTAATGGGGCGCGAACCCTCGACCAGACGCCTCAGAGTCGCGAACGCTACCGCTTGAGCCCCCGTGACTAGAAAAATCTCTTCTGCATTCAGAAGCGTAATTGAACCCACCTATAACTTCATGATGGTTCGTTCCAAAATCATGTCCATTGGTTATCATAACTGGCTTCTTCTCACGCAGACCTAACAAGTGTCCAATGTCATGAAACAGAGCTCCTAAAATAACCTGTGAATGGTGTATGAACCAGATGATATTATTTCAGTTAAGTATTTCTTAATATGGAAATTAAAAAAGGACAATGACAGTCTCTGTAAGGATTTTTTTTTATAACTTTAATCAGCTAAAGACAAAGAGATACTAGGTCTATCAAATTAAGCTTCTGGATTATACAGAAAAAATAAAGAGCATACTATGAATTGAACTGCTATAGCAACCACTCTGAGAAATAAATACCGACTAAAATTTTGAAATTCATACTTAAATCAAGCTCAGCCACTAACTGCTAGAGAAATGACACCATTCTCGATGGAGAAATTTATATCATAGATCGATATTAGATTAAATAATAAATATTATGATATGTAAAATATTTAATGTACAGTTACATACCTCCACCGGATATCCCTCTACTTCAGCCAGTCTGGCCGCTTGAAGGGCATGCTGCTCCTGACTCACAGCTTCCCCTATGTAGTTTGTGTCCCCAAACTGGCTGAATAGTGAGAAAATATCCTCAACTGCCGTTGTGATGTCTCCGGCCATCTTGCAAGCGGCTACATTGTCAATATATGTACTTAAACTTCAAGTACAATTGTGACAGGCTGACATATATGCAATCTTTATCTACTGTAGTAGCTCAGTCTGCTAAACTGGCATGAATTTGTAACTTCCGACTTCCGACGTGAGTTCGATTACCAATATGTTCAAGAATACTTCGAGGATATTAGTGTTGTAAACATCATGATTTCACTGTGCATATATATATATATATATATATATATATATATATATATATATATATATATATATATATATATATATATATGGAATGAAAAGCCCATTAAATAAACGAAAAAAAAAATAAAAAAAAAAATATATATATATATATATATATATATATATATATATATATATATATATATCCGATTCCGGTTTTACGTCACGGACTCCCTTATCAACCAAGGGCTAGGACGGTTGCCTTCTTGCGAAGGACTTGTTTTGGCAGATGTGATCCTTACGCTGAGTGCATGCCTTTGCTAACCTCAGACCGTGACGGGGCGCGAACCCTAGACCTGACGCCTCAAAGTCGGAGACGCTACCGACTGAGCCACGGCGACTACATATATATATATATATATATATATATATATATATATATATATATATATATATATATATATATATGTTGTTTTATTTAATGGGCTTTTCCTTCCATTTTAGACTGTATGTTAACAGTTCAGTGTTATTAATATATATATATATATATATATATATATATATATATATATATATATATATATATATATATATATATATATATATATAGATAGATAGATAGATAGATAGATAGATAGAGAGAGAGAGAGAGAGAGAGAGAGAGAGAGAGAGAGAGAGAGAGAGAGAGAGAGAGAGAGAGAGAAAACATGCAGCATTCTTTTTACTTTCATCGGATATTTTTGCTACAGCAACGTCACCGTCTGTTCTCAATGAACAGATGCCCATTCGGGAAGATCGACTATGACTGATAAACCCCCCCCCCAAAAAAAAAATGGCATATAAAATGAAGGAAAATAAAGAATACAAAGCCTTAAAAAAAGGGGGGACGTTGATCAGCAAAAGCAAACCCGAGAACCTCAACCAAAATATCCCGAAGGGTTAAACGTGTGGCAAAATACCAGTGGCTAAGAATATCCTCTGCACATACTTTAGCTTGTTGGAATAGAACGGTCTCTAGCAAAAAGGAGACACAGGCAGGAGGGCAAGGGAAAGACTCGGCCAAAAGTATCTAACATTATATCCCTCTTAGTCATTGCCAAGGTCTATTATATCCATTTTACATACCTTGTGGCTTTCCTTCTTTCTATTTCTTTTTATTTAAGGGACTTGGTTATATGACTCGAACTAAAAAATAAAAATAAAAGTTCAACTGGTTCCAAACTATAATTTTGGTCTATTAATATCCAATATCCAGGATAAGAAACGAGAAAAATCAATATGAAAAACAACCAGTCATATAAAACCAAGACTATCAATAACTACAAAAAGTTTAACTGAATCATACATGATAACATCACTAACAATATAATAAAATAAAAATTACGTCATGTGACACAATACTTAATAAAAACAATAAAATATTCCAGTTTCATGGCATTTAGTAAAAAAAAAAAAAAAAAAAAAAATTCAAGTCAATTGACATCAGCTCTTGCAAAACAATGAAAAAAATTGAGCCATATGACACATTTACTAACAAATCCAATATAAAATTTGAGGCAATAAATAAGAGAAATATTAGTCACGTGACGCCTGCACTGACCAAAAAAAAAGATACATACATACATACATATACCGTGGCTGTTTCCCCCTTAAATTGGGGGGTAGCCGACGTCAAGAAAGGAAAGTTTGGGGAGAAGTTATTCTCCCCTCTACTCCCCCTCTTCGTTGACGTCTCGCAGGAGGTTGATACAAGGGGGGGGATTCCCAGTCCCCCCGCCCCGTCCACTTTTAGTCGCCTTTTACGACACGCAGGGAATACGGTGAGGCTATTCTTTGATATTATGCCCGCCCCACAGGGCACAAATATAAAAGGCCCCCTGTGCTCCTTATTATCGTCTCCAACCAACCACTCAATGGCAAAGCCCCTGCTGGGCTAAGGATGATGATGGCATGGCCAAGAGTGCGCCGCCGCGCCCTCGTGTGGGAAATATATATATATATATATATATATATATATATATATATATATATATATATATATATATATATATATATATATATATATATATATATATATATATATATATATATATATATATATATGAAATGTATGAGAACAGTAATGAAAGAATCACTATGATGTAACACTAATATCCTAGAAGTATTCTTGAACATTTGGGGAATCGAACTCACGTCGGAAGTTACAAATTCATGCCAGTTTAGCCGACTGAGCTACTACAGCAGATAAAGACTGCACATAGCACAACCAACACATTTAAGCACTTCTCCCGTCGTTCTTATGTCGACCTGTCACAGTTGTACTTGAAGTTTAAATACATAAGATGACTTTATATTCTCGAGATCACTTCATTAATATAAGTAAATAATTAAACATATACATCTATATCCTCCTTCAGCAACAAGAATATGATATTTTATCTAGTTTCTGGAAGTTGCAACTTCCAACAAATGGAGGAACGAAATTAATATAAAATTCCTTTTTAGGGGGGGATATAACACAACAAAATATTATTACAGTTAAATACAACCACTATAAATTTGACTTCACTGAAAACTGCAAAAACATTGAGTTAATTTTATATTAAAACTTTTTTCATACAGGTGATGAAACGAACCAAGGGGATTTATCTACCATTAATCATTTATGAACACAAAGCAAGATCACTGGAATCTATGACAACATGATTTAATTTTAATTAACCTAAGTTTTTACATTAAAACTGGTTGAATTATACCTAATAAGTGATGCGACTGAAGAGCAAGGATAGACTGTCACTGCACTGAGAGCAGAGACTATTGACTGAAAGTGCTAAAAATAGCTCACGATATCAAGGTCAGACCCTCACAACTCGCCCTCAAAAGGCTGTTCCTTATCACAGACATACTCGAAGCAGACACTCATATCGAATTAAAAAAATAAATAAATAAAGCTGTACTATGAGGAAACAAACATTACTCAATACACAAAAGCAATAAAGTTTCTTTTACAGAGAGTGGCCGAGTCAAAGCAAGTAGATTAAAAAAGGACTATTTTGGAAAGATAATACTTCGTGGAAAATAAATTAATACGAAAAATAATATACATTTCTGCACCAAATACAACGGTAACCTATAACTAATTGTACTTGCTATGCAAACAAAACTGAATTCATCTGTCTATATTAATTTAAATATCTTAAATACTTGACCAGAACTATGTACAAGTAGTAAATTTTAGAAAAAAAAATTATGCAATGCAAGAGTAACTTAACGTACAATTACTCTCACTACCACCTAACTTATCCTGTACCCAGACAGCTAAAATCAAAACATCAAATCGCGCATTGCTGAACTAAGTAATCAAACTTCAAAAACCCTGATCTAGCCTCTAACCATACCACAACCCAGTCCATATATCTTTTTAACACACTATTAATTAATATCTCTCTTGGCTTTATGGAATACACGCTCCTCTCCCATATTTAAGGAACAGAGTCTGAGTGAATCTCTTTAAGTAGCGAGAAAGACCTATATTCAGCTAGTCATAGGCCCGATTTCTTGAACAGTGTAAACCTAGGATACCATATTGTTAGCTGGCTAAACACACACAAATGGATTTCATAAACGCATCTGACGCGGTTCTGTGTATGGCTGGGGTCCCGTATACACAGAACCGCGCCAGGTGCGTTTATGAAATCCATTTGTGGCTAGACACACAAATGGATTTCATAAACACATCTGATGCTGTTCTGTGTATGGCTAGGATCCCGTGCGGGATCCTGGCTAGACACAAATGGATTTCATAAATGCATCTGACGCGGTTCTGTGTATGGCTAGGATCCCGTACGGGATCCTAGCCATACACAGAACCGCGTCAGATGCGCGTATGAAATCCATTTGTGTGTCTAGCTAACTAACAATATGGTATTTTAGGTTTACACCGTTTAAGAAATTGGGCCTAGCGAAGCTGTGGAAAGGACAACGCTGTTGTCTGCTTTCTCCTAACCTCAGCCAACTTAAGAGGCTTAATTAGTACACAATAGGGATATATAGGTCAAATGTTAAGAAATCTGCTATAAGTGCCATGCATATGAATAGGCACGAGCATGGTGTCCTGTAGCTCTGGGTATAATAAAATATTTGCTTAGCATAAACCAAAACATTTCTTTGGAAAAGATATAAACCTTCTTTCTTTATTTATTCATAAGTATATTGATTTACTTTCATTAGTCTATAGTCAATATCTTACTGTGTCAAACTCAGTAAGGAGAGCCTTGTCCGTTGTAATTACTTAATTGTAATTACCTGATGGTGCTTACGGGAGAGCTCTATGCTCGTAACACTCCGTATCCTGTTCGGTTCCATTTTTATATTTGTCCTTAAACTTATGAAAGCAGTTACCATTAACAACTTCCTAGCTTAGAAAAATTTAAATCATCAACTATGCTCACACTAACATAAATACTTCTTTACATCCTCCAAAGAAGTTTTCTTACAAAGCTTCAAACTACGACCCCTACTGTCAAATTATCGCACCCTGTCTACTCTATGAAAACATAGAGTGGTAAGTCTATTTCAATAAGCCTCTTCTCATAGCTGAGATTGAAAATCTCTGCCACCAGTTTTGCAGCATATCTCTAAACTTTTTCTAGCTTATTACTATGCTTTTTAAGGTGCGGATTACATAAGGGTGATGCAGGTTCAAGCCTTGGCCTCACATAAGCTACCAATAAATAAATACTTCTGTGTCTGAGGGCCACCCTTACATTTCCCAGGAAAGCAATATGCAGCCTTTACTACAGCATTTAGCTTATATGCATATCTGGAGACAAATCTGCCAATACAACTACTTTTTTATCTCACGTTCTGTCTCTATTAGTTTTGCAACTGATATTGAGTACCAAAATTTGAGATTTCTTGCATTTATGCCCATTCTAATTATATTACATTTCGATGTACTGAATTTTATAAACCACTTTTCTGACCACTCATGCTAACTATTTAGGTCTTCCTGAAGCTCTTTACCATATATATATATATATATATATATATATATATATATATATATATATATATATATATATATATATATATATATATATATATATATCTGAGTGTGTGTGTGTGTGTCCAGACAAATAGATAAATAGATAGATAGATATAGAGAAAAAGTAAACAATATTGTAGGTAGCATATAAAGCAAATATTCCACCCAGGCATTCCTGAAATCACCTTCTCAAGGTGGTTCATACTATTTATCTTATCAAAAGACATATTTAGGGACACGAAGAAAAGATCAATGACACTATATTTGAGCACATGTAAGGATTCAGTGATATTACGAACAACATTAATTTTCTTATCTTTATTTCATGTTTTTTTTTGTAATCTATTCGTCAGTTTTTAATTATTAATCTCATATATCTAATTGTTTCATTTATATGAGATATTCTTCAAGTCATTTACAATATTCTCATGAGCAATTCACACATACAGGTTGCAGCCAGAAAGAATGCATCGAGTTCCATACACTATTGAATTGTGAAGGTGGATAGTGGACACTATCCTCCCAATCCGATAGATACGACCTCAAATAACCAACGACCTCTTGGTATCTGCAAATGTAAATGATTAAATTTCAAACAAGATTATCATGTAATAATAATAATAAATAAAAAAACTTGAATTACATTCAAATCGTTTTGAGTCCCCTACAAAATATACAAAACAAGGAAATAAAATGGTATTTTTTTTATTTATATTAAAATACTTTTGCCAGTGTGTTATATACAACATTATCTAATAATGAAAACCGCTTTCTGCAATATTCACAGATTTTCTATTGGTTTGCAGGCATTAAGAAAAGTCCCCTTCACAAAACTTAATATAAATAAGCAATAATCATTAAGTATTCTCAGATATTCGTTACATATGTGTTAGTATCCCTTCACATTTGACAAGTCACAATACTCCCCATCTCTGTTTCTCTTTATGTTTTCTTCGTGCGCAGGCTTGATGAGGGTAGATTATTATTATTTTGTTTTTTGCCTGTCCTGGTATCACAATCATAAAAAAAAAGCACTTACTCGGAAGTGTTGGGCGAGATGGGGTGATCTTCGTAAACATCTCTCGAGAGATCAAATAACAGTGGCTCATCGGATATGTCCCAAACATCGAAGCAATTGCAAAAAGCATAGATTCCCCATCCACACTGGGTGGAGTTCTCGTGATATTTATGTCTCTTTAGAAACATCTTGTACACATAATTTTCTGCATGGTGACAAGGCAGAGACAATATGTATTAGATTCGACGCCTATTATCATTATCATCTTTCAAAGTATTATTACTATCAGTAGAATAATAATAATAATAATAATAATTATAATAATAATAATAATAATAATAATAATAATAATAATAATAATAATAATAGCATGCAGATGATCTGCGTGAAGATACAATTATTTATAATTTCATTATTACCGATACGGTCAATTTTTTTTATTATTGTTAGCATTAGTAGTAGTAGTAGTAGTAGTAGTAGTAGTAGAATGGGAGGAAAGAGCTGTGGTTCACATTCATAGAATCTTAAAAATGAACAGCCAAACGGAAAAGATACTATATCTAAGATAATTATTTTCTTTCAATCTTATCTTGAAAAAAAAAAGTCGCATTGGTAGCAAGAAGCGGTTAACATTATACCGCATACAATGATAAGAAACAGTCAAGAATATCAACAATATAAAAAAAATATTCCTTCTTATTAGTAAAGTAAGTTTTAGATGATCTGACAGAAAACCATTTATTTTTTCAATATCAACTGAACACTTGTATCAGTCTCACAACCATATAGTATTTGTTTAGTATGTAAAAAAAAAAAAAATACTCCAGTTTGTGTATCTAAGTCTTTGTAATTTTACAGCAACGGGCATCATACTATTATTAACAATGAAGATGTAAGTCATACTGGATATAAAAATAAGTGCTCATTTTGAATGAATATTGAAAAAAAAAATGTATCACCAGACAGCGGACCAGCAAACCTAAATGGTAAGACTGCAGCTTCCGTGACTTCTCCAACCTCCTTGGCAGTACTGCCCGACCTCTAAGTGGGGGAAGAGACAAATGTACACACCAAATCGGAGAAAAAGTTCAATTTCCTGTACAGCAACAGCCGCAATGCTCGGGCTATGCTTCCTTAACCCCCATTTTCCGATAGCAGTACTATCCGACCAAGAGAAAAGGGACACTATCCCTCCCAGACACCTACCACTGAACTATCCTACCCATAACTTAAGTATATTATACCAAGGGAGAAGACCCTTTGAATACTTAAATGACTTTTATTTCTCATAATCACAAGATTTATAATCTAAATTAAACTGTTGATGTATAATTAGTCTGTAAAACATGACATGATTCGAAGTTTATTGTAAATATGATCCTGAGCCACCACAAAATCATATATTGAATATATTTATAACTAGAAGTTACATCACATTACCTTTAGCCCATCTGAGAGCATGTATGGATTTAGCACAATGATGTAGAAATACTCTGGGTTCAGCGTTACTTTGACGAAACAGTAACTTAGCTATGCTGATGCCATCTACTTCCTAAAACAGCGTAATAATGGAAAAAAAAATTAAATATATTCTAAAAGAGAGGGGATGTGAGAATATTATTTTTTTCACACTTTATTTCAGAGTAATACTGCTAATCACCTTTAAATGTCATCTGGTACCATGGTATATATTTCTTGCAATACCTGGTATAAGTTATTGTCCTAAAATAGTGAAAAACAATTCCATACATACATTAAATTTGTGTACACGAATACTGCAAAACATGTACCCGATATATTTACATTTTGCGACATATTTGGCATTAATTCGTGTACTGGAGGGATGCCAACCAAATCTAAGACTGTAGGCATCATATCCATGAGAGAAGTTGGGGAATCTACAGAGACTCCTGCAGGAAACCGTCCTTTCCACCTATATATCCCGGGCACACGAATACCTCCTTCAGCTGCTCCTTGTCCTTTGCCTCCTGCAGAAGGCATTCATAATAAGAACAAGTATGAAGAAGATGATATATAATATCATATAGATCACTGTCCAGTCTTAATCATCCCACCTTTAAATAGGCCATTGTAACCTCCAATTCGTTGTCCGTTTTCGTCAAGGACTTCTAGGTGGCCACCATGATCAGAAACAAAATAAAAGATGGTATTATGGTCAATTCCAAGGTTTCTTACAGTGTCCATAATGACCCCTACAGCCATATCCATCTCTTCAATGTTGTCCCCATACCTGAACAAATGGACATTACAAGTTTTAATCTAGGTGCAGTTGACTAACTCCAAAATCATATCATTTCCAATAGAATAATTGAGTAAATTTTTCAAAAGTTGAATTTCTTCTTTAAGTTGACTACAATCAGTCTCTACTTAAAACGGAATCATTAGCCTTTATTCCTGTAAACTGTTCCATACTGTCAAAAAGCCAAATAGTATTTTTAATTTGTCTTAGGATGGAGGGTCTGGTGTCCATGCACTGTAAAACAAAGGGTTAGCCACTAGGATGCTATGCGAGAGGAACCAAATTAGCGATGGCTTTGTAAAATAACGAAAATATTAAAGTAGGTTTTAGTAGGTGGAAGGTGTGGAGTATCACGCTATTATGAACGTGAGTAATATGAACAGATTTGCATACACGTGTCCAGTGGTTGTATTCTTAAAAAAAAAAAAAAAAAAAAAAAAAAAAAAAAAAAAAAAAAAAAAGTAATCCTTTTCACATACCTTCCATGCTTACTTCGACCGCTCATACCCGGGCCAATGAACATGGGGGTGTGAACATGACCAAAGGAATGATACAGAAAGAATGGATTGTCATCAGTGGCATGATCCTCAATGAATTTCGTTGAGTAATTCAGGATATTCTGGGTAAAACCATCTAAGACAATAGGTTGTTGTACAATTTCCTCATTGTGCATTATAATCCCATTCATATACTTATGCATCCAATAAGACATCTGAAAAGGTAACATTAATAATAATAATAATAATAATAATAATAATAATAATAATAATAATAATAATAATAATAATAAAAATAAAAATAATAATAATAATTAATAATAATAATTAATAATAATAATTCTATCTACCTTGGCTGTCTCCCCCCAAGTGGAGGGTAGCCGACATAAAAAAAAAAGAAACAATAAGGGGATTACTTTGCTCTATGGGCAATGACGAGGGAGCTAGCGACCGTTCAGATGGCACTGCTGGAGTGCCACAGCCCATCCTCCCGGCTCTTCCACAACCTTCGTCGCTTCATAAATGCCAACTCCTCCTACTGCCCCTACCACAGGGCTACCTCTGTAAGATGCAGCCCCATGGTAACAGCAGATGTCCATCAGAGCTGCGTCACAATCGCTCGCCACTCATTCCTATTCCTAGCAAATAAAACCATGTAGTAGGTTGGCACATGGCAACAACAACCCGTTGTAATACTAAAGCTGAAGGGTCTTGTGGACTCAAATAAGACTGTGTAGGACAGTTTGATATTAAGTCTTCCTTCAGTTACGGTTCTCTTTCTAAGCCTGCATCGACACCGAATAATCTTGGATATTCGTAACACATGTCTTATTATCCCTTCACATCTGACAAGTCACACTACTCCACTTCTCTGTTTCTCTCTACGTTTTCTTCGTGTCCTGGCCCGATGAGAGTAATTTATTTTTCCAGCCTGTCCCGGGGTCACAATTATTTAAAAAAAAATAATATAAATAATGATTACTAAAAATAGACTGCTAAGCTTAAGACAATAGTCTATAAAGTAATGTGCACTGAGATATGACTACCAGTAGCTTGTAAAAAAATCATGACATATTCCAATCCTTTTGACACTAGAATGAAGAAATCAGACCAGGAGCCACTGGGAAGTAATAGCAAAAATTACCTGGGTTGACTGCGGCACAAAAGTATCAAACTAACACAAAGGAAGCCTCACCTGCCACCATTGCTTGGTATGGAACCTGTAGTGGGTGACAGCAAACCACGACAATACGAATAAAATCGTGTAAAAAATTCCACATCCTATCACAAGTGAGAGCTTCCATTGCAATTTTACATTAACAGCTATCAGCAACGCTACACCAATTATCCACGCAGCAAATAAACCCTGCAATAACCACATTTCTAATTAACGTCTGGAAACTGGAAAGGTAAAGCTGCCTACTTTGAGGAGGAAAACTTGCAAACTCGACAGCTGGTATTTATTTTCAATTTGTTATAATGCATGAATTTTTAAGAAGGAATACTTGTATTTATACAGTTGCCTTATCTAAATACATAATTACCTTTAGAAACATACTCTGATAAAGATATCAGATGAGATCACTATATTAATATGTAGTTAAAAATCCCTCTTCCTTTTGTTTCATTAGTGGGAGTCCTACCAAAAACCCACTTAATTTGAAAAGATATTCATAGTATATCCCAATAATCATTATAAACATTGACGTTTTCAGTAACAACGATGGGTTATCGTTCTCTCTTTATGAAGTTTAATGGCATGAAAGCTAAAAACTTGTGTTAAATAATAACATGGTTATTATACTCACAATATTGCGTGTGCCTACAAATTTAGGAACATAAATTGGTGTTAAGTTCTTTTTTCATAAAAGACAAAACTCACTTGATAAAGAGGTTTGTCAAAAGGAAACACAAAAAAGGGGTGATCGCCTCTACATTCTTCCAGGAGAGAGCCAAGAGTTCCATAAAAGTGCTGGAATCCATGTAATTTGGGAGAGTTGCAGCTGTTTCCAAAGTATCCACAATTTGAACCAAGATGCCATTTACCTTTTTTTTGTGTATAGTGAGGATATAAAAAAAATATAATAAGTAATAAATAAATAGAATTTCTGTGGTGTAGCTGATTTTTTATT
>JAXCGZ010001991.1:7500-60000 GCA_037179515.1 Halocaridina rubra | reverse complement strand
GCAGAAATCCAACATCTCCCAATTCAAGAAATGAGTGACGAGGCCAAACACCGGAGAATTCTCGAACTGGAGGAGCACGTGTGGCGCCTACAAACTCCTGCCGACGCCGCTCCGTCGAGAAGGAACTTGGCCGACGCCGACAGTGAAACCGACGCCTCAAACATCGACGAACAGCCGGCCGCTCCGAACCCCGTGGTGACACAGGGAACGCAGCAGGCCCAGCCCCCACCCTGTGCCCTGGTTGTAAAGACGCCTCGAGTTAAAAATTTACTTTTATACCTCGACGGCGCAAATGTAAAAGACCGTGAATGTCCGTCCATAATTCCCGCGACCGACTTCCTGAAATACTTGGGTCTGCGGATGAGAAGTGACGAGTGCTCAAATAGAGAATATTATAAAACTTTGAAGGAACTATTTCTAAGATATTTCTTAGTAAGCCGAAGTGTGACCGGAGCATTGAGTGAAAATGCCCATTACAAGAGGTGTAAGTTGCCGGATCCGACCAAGAAGACGGCAATTCGTCGATTTTACTCGAAGAAAAGAAGGAGAACCCTCTCCTTCCTTGCCTTCTGCCATGAAGTTCTCCAGGACCACCTCCTTAAAATAAGCTAAGTACTTGTGATCTGTATCCAGTGAGTAATGGGACAATTAGTAAAAGAAATTGAGGTCGGTGGACGCCGCCATTTTATCTTGTAGTTATGCTTTGACTCAGCCAACCCGCTTATAAGGGGTGTGGCGCTTAATAAGTTGATAAAAGTAGAATTTTTGTACCCATTACTAACATGGATAATTTGTACTAATAGCTATAAGCAGTAATAAACTCCGTTTTTGTTATAATTTGAGTAATATAAAGAATTTGCATTGGAAGTGCGTTCCATTTATTTGTATTAATGCTTAGATTGAATTTTAAGAACGCGAATGTATCGATTTTTAATTGAAAAAATTTAATGCACGTGAAATCACTGTTACAGTATATTAATTTCTTAAGCGTAAGAATTATAGTGAGAAATATACGTGCATCTGCTTTTAAGAGTGTCATAGAACACGTGTGGTTTTCGGGAAAAGAATGCGGAAGTGACCATTCGATCTTCCAACCTCGTTATTGTAAATCCGTAGTAATTGTACTGACCCTTGATATTTAATGTACGTGTAGAATCATTGTTATATTAATTTCTTAAAGCGTAAGAAATCGAGTGTCAAGATTGCGCCTGTTTTCAAGGTTCTTTCTTTTTTTTGTTTGTTATTTTCTCCGGGGGAGGAATGTTTTAGCGAAAGAAAGACATAAACGACAGATCGTTCTTTTTGTGTTATGATGATGGGAAATTAATATTACGATATGTGTGTGGCATGTTCTTTTTGAAGAATAAGAAATTTTCGTGATATTAGTTAGAGATGAGTTTTTTATTTCACGCTATGCAGGCGAAAGTAACAGTAAATTAGAGTAGTTTGTGCTGTCCTAGAATAGGGAAGGTTTTTCAGTGTCACCCAAACGTAGCTTCAAGGGAGTAGAATGTTTGTTTGTTCGTTAGAATGGGACTTAGGACTGGTGAGGAAGTCTGTGACCGCACGGCTCAGCCGAGATTTCACCTTTACTCTTCTTCAGAGAGACCGGGAAAGGAAAACCAACGTTGTAAATAAAAGGGAATTTTACAGAAAGGGGATGATTGTCTTGAAAGTGATATAGCGAATGTGATAGCGAATGAGTATGAATGACTGGGGGTATAATGGGGGGTTGCTCTAGGGGGTGAAATCGCGGAAAGCACCGTTAGGAAGCATGATTGGGGAGTCTGCGAGGATCGTTCCCCTGCTCCGCCAGGTCCTTCTGCATGCCATATCAGAGTGTATTTATGGGAGGTGATGCACTGTTGCAATATCTAGTGAGGGATATGGATGAGAAGGTAATTCTCCACCTGCCCAGATATGGTTGAAATGCCGAGTTTGTTTTATTTTTGTGTTGTCCCCTACTCCGCCATTGATATTATTATTCGATTTCCGAGAGATCCCAAGATAGATGTTACGTGATAAAGGACGTGAATCTATGAATGATTCTTTATTTTCTTTGCTAGCTGCAGTATATACATTATTTGTCTGAAGAGATATGTTAGATTGATAAAGTAAAACTTTGCGAGTTTTAGCCATGATAATGTTTTATCAAAATTATTTCGGCTTGGTCATAGAGTGAGAGCTGACACGAAATGACAACAAGAATGTTACACAGCTGTATCCCGTATTTGAGAGAGCAGATATAAGTCAAATTCGAGATAGTAAAAGAAGATATATATTTTATGTTTGAATTGTTTATGTACAACTCCGTACGAGATTTTGAAGTTTAAGCAAGATGCATTCCTTACTGTTGATAATGAAATATACTTTTTGTTTTTATTATTGCATACACAGAGATAGACTTTTTATATTCTCAGATACCCGTTTTTGTTATAGTTCTTTTTGTATTGAAGAAATCTTTAAAATCTTACTTAAAGGATTCTGAAAAGATTATCTAGAGATAACCATGGTTAATCCCTAGCCTTTTCATGAATTTTAGATTACAATCGGGCTAATTAAAGATAATTGAGATTATTAGAGATTATTTGCTGAGTTTTAAAGTTAAAATTAATGACACTTAAGTCCTTTTTAAGAAGTTGTTACGAAAAGGATATTTGTACTTTTGTTGATAGTAGTAGGGATAGTGTCACATATGATTTTAATCAGAGTGGGTGCGCTTCGACTCAACCCTCTGATTTATAGCATGAAAAGAGAGAGATTGTCATTATAGACAAGGATGTGTATGCCGTTACAGTAAAGTCCTTATCAAGATTAAACAGAGAGGAATGGATTTATGCTTCGACAGTTCTGCAGTTGTACACTAAGTTCTTTTTGCTTTTGTTTTTGTTAATGAGGGAATGAGAATAGCCGCTGACAATAAACGTAAGACTCTATCGATAGTCATTGCTAACGTTTGTTCACGTTCATTTGTTTATTTATTTTTATTATTAGAGATACTCTGCGACGATTTTTTATTTTCACTACAAGTTGAAGGGCGAAGGCAAGTCTCAGCTGACTTGTGAGTGGAAACCGCAACGTATTTCACGGTCGCCCAGTCTCTCTCTCTCTCTCTCTCTCTCTCTCTCTTCTACCTTTCACTCGACTCTGAAACTGACAGAGGCCTCTCCTGCTGCTAACAGAACGTTGCCGTCTTTGATTTTTTTTGTGTGTTTTTTTCCAGCGAAGCTAGGCGATAATTGTGCCTACATTTTATTGCAGTCAATAGATTGTTGCATGCTGTTATTGCATAAATACTGATAAGACATCGGTAGTACCGCCATTTGCATAAATATTTTTGCCACATGTCGCAACTGTTTAGAGGATAGATAGAACTCCCATTGACAAATTGTGGAGCCAGCAAGTTGCCACTTATGCTATATATATATATATACATTGATTATGACAGCAGGAATTTGAATATTAAAGGAGACTGTGTTAGAATAAGCATCACTATGAAATATAAGTATAGAACTCTGTTCTTACTTCTGAATGCCAGTCTCCATTGTATATATATTGATATTTTTGATTTAGTATATTTATTCTTATTGTTTATTATTCTTATTTTTAGATCATGATTATTAGTAATGTTATTATGTTGACTGATATTGTTGCTATCTCTCAATGGCCTGTTGCTAATTATTATTTTTGAAATGAAATCAGCAGTAACTTGATGATTTGTATCTTTTATCTGAATTCATACTTGATGTTACTGTAGCCACCGCTAATAAGAATGTTTCTTTAGTGGCTTTTCTCAGCATTTAATGATTATTCTTTTTGACATTTATAGTAGAGTAATGCTATGTAGCAGTTGCTAAGTCCTAAGTATCTTGGAATAATAATCTAGTTGTGTAGACACATACCTTCCATTACCACCCTATTCCTAGGCAGCCCCGACCTGCAAGTTCTAAAAGTCTTTAGATTTTGTCCGTCAGACAAGTCCCTAATGCCCATTGAATAGAGATTGCAATCACTTGCAGTTGCAGGGGAGGCAAAGTATAGCCTCGATTACCAACGTATGGCCATTGTTGGTACCCTGAAGTCATAGGGAACCTTTCTTACAACTGTAGTAGTGACATAGGTTCAAACTTTCATCCCGCGTTCTACTTCGAAGGTACGTGTGAGAGGACCGTACAGGAAGAGTAACGCTGTGACGTTGCAGGTCTCCTGCGTGGTGGTCTTAGTCAAGATCGGCCGAGGGCTTTTTTGGTGGATGTTCACCCTTGAGGGTGAGCGGACTTTCCACTTGTGTCCCGCGGGACGAGGAAGCCGGGCTGGAAGGATTAGCGGGATGGGCCCCAGTCCTTGTCCTTTTTGCTCTGCCTAACCGAGTAACGGAGATATGGCAACAAACCTGGGCCTGCAGCGAGGACGGCGGGGGATGTGAAAGCGAAAGAATCCCCGTGGGAAACCGGGGAATCGCACCTAGCAAGAATTCATGAGCAAGAGACAGAGAAAACGAAAGTCGTCCTAGACAGAGAAAGTAAAAGTCGTCCTAGACAGAGAAAGTAAAAGTCGTCCTGGACAGAGAGAACGAAAGTCGTCCTAGACAGAGAAAGTAAAAGTCGTCCTAGACAGAGAAAGTAAAAGTCGTCCTGGACAGAGAAAGTAAAAGTCGTCCTAGACAGAGAAAGTAAAAGTCGTCCTAGACAGAGAGAACGAAAGTCGTCCTAGACAGAGAAAGTGAAAGTCGTCCTAGACAGGGAAAGTAAAAGTCGTCCTAGACAGAGAAAGTAAAAGTCGTCCTAGACAGAGAAAGTAAAAGTCGTCCTAGACAGAGAAAGTAAAAGTCGTCCTAGACAGAGAGAACGAAAGTCGTCCTAGACAGAGAAAGTAAAAGTCGTCCTAGACAGAGAGAACGAAAGTCGTCCTAGACAGAGAAAGTAAAAGTCGTCCTATCCATTGGTCTCTGAATAGTAATATAATATGAAAGTAAAACATGTTTTGTTCCAGGAGTAGTTTTTAAGGCTTAATTTTAAGACAAATCAATGCCCCTAATAATGATAGGAATAGAATTTATGAAGGTAGGGTCTCATAGAAATTACTGTTGATGTTATAGTCTATTGCATTTTACCTGTTTATACATGCTAATACTCTACTTAATTGTTTGCTAATGTTCTAAATGAGTCATAATCCTACTGTAATTAACTCAATTTTGTCTTTTAAAGAAACGAGAGAAGTAGATGAATTAATGCTTTGATTTAAACTGACTTGTCGACCTTAATTAATGTTTAATATTAGTTTCACACTGGAATTATGTTGTTTAAATATAAGAATATGTTTGTATTTCAGATTTCCAACAAGGAAATAGACCCTGCATGCTCTAGTTGTCTGTAAAAGTACTCTATATATGTTATGTTTGTGTAATTCGCATAGGAATTCTTAGGAAATAGCTTAAATAATTCGGCCCCATTTCTATTGTAAACTAATGTCAGCTAGGATATGTCCAAGAGCTCCCGGAAAATTAGCCCATGCTTCGACTGAAATAAGAGATATTTCAGTTTTGGTTGGGAGGGATGTCGTATGACTTCCGCCATGCTGAAGCCAGAATCTGAAACTTGTAACAGATCTTGAGCGGAAACGGTTGGTCGAGGGCACGGATATTTTATTACCATGTTTGTAGAAAGTGCCAAGGAAATATATGACCGGAACCGTGAGACATAGGACCTGGCATCGAGAAGGGCAAGAAAGGACAGGAAGTTAGCCATTTCCTAAACCACAAGAAAACATAAACTTGTGTTTCGTACACAGGAACCTGCCCAGGAGAGATGCCCAATAACTCCTCCCCGGAAGTAGGTGGGATTCCACTTTGAACCTGGCGCTGATTAGCTAGGACTAGATCTGACTGATTTCATTGGAGAATTGGATGTTAAGCCACGCCCTGCCCCTGGGGGTATTTAAAGAGCCACCCAGGGCAGAGACAGTTAGTTAGAAGCTTGCCAGGGGCACGAATAGATCATAGATTGTGATAGTCATAGGGTGGGGGCATAGGGGCATTGAGGCGTCGGATGTGTTGTACTCTAGAATAAATATAAGTAAAGGATTCACTGCGTGTCCATTCTTACCTTGTAACCACGCTACCTTGTACCCGTCAGGTACTAATAATTAAAGTAAATGTACGTAGGAGGAAAAGCCCTACGGCAGTGGTGACGCTCGGTGAGATAATAATAAAAGCACTACGTCAGTGGTGACAAGCGGTGAGATAACCCAATCATCTTACAAAGTGTGAGTTCAAGTGGAAGTCCAAAACCTCCACGTCAAGGGCATGCACTCAGAGTAACGATTACATCTGCCAAAACAAGTCCTTCGAAAGGAGGCAACCGTCCTAGCCCTTGGTTGAAAAGGGAGTCCGAGACGTAAAACCGGAACGAACACATATATATATATATATATATATATATATATATATATATATATATATATATATATATATATATATATATATATATATATATAATTGTGTTTTGGTTATTAAATTCTAACTGAACGAGAAACCTTAGCATAGTTAAAATTATTACTATGGAAATTAAAGGCTAAGGTTCAACTGTTACTGCCGACTACGTTATTAAAAGGAAGACACTCTTGACATTCCAGTAAAAGTATTTTGGTACTTTACATGTGTGTGTGTGTGTGTGTGATTACCTAATTGTGATTACCTAATTGTGTTTACGGGAAAGAGCCCAAAGCTCGTATCTTCCCGTCTCCTGATCGGTTCCATTTTTAGACTTAGTGATACTTATCATACCTGTCCTTAAAACTATGGATTGAGGTAGCATTAACTACCTCCTCGCTTAGCGAATTCCAATTATCAACTACTCTTACACTGAAAAAGTATTTCCTTACATCCTGCAAACAAGTTTTCTTCCGAAGCTTCAAACTATGACCTCTAGTTCTAGAGCCAGCCATATCGAAATATCGATCCCTATCCACTCTATCATAACCATGAAGGAATTTAAAGACTGTCACCATATCCCCCCTTACTCTTCTAGCTTCGAGTGATGGCAAGTCTAATTCCCTCAGCCTCTCATCATAACCGAGATTGCGTATTTCTGGCACCAGTTTCGTGGCATGTCTTTGAACTTTTTCAAGCTTAGCTATGTGCTTTTTCAAGTGCGGATTCCAAAAGGGGGCTGCATATTCGAGTTTTGGCCTCACATAGGTTACATAAATATTTCTGAACATTTCCTTGTCCATGTGCCTGAAGGCTACCCTTACATTTGATAAGAATGCATATGCTGCCCTTACTACGCCATTTATATGTATTTCTGGAGACAAATCGTGTGTGTGTGTGTGTGTGTGTGTGTGTGCGTGCGTGCGTGCGTGCGTGCGTGCGTGCGTGCGTGTGTGTGTGTGTGTGTGTGTGTGTGTGTGTGTGTGTGTGTGTGTGTGTGTGTGTGTGTGTGTTGATAAAAAAGACATGGAGTTAATGATTTAAATATTCTCTGGTGACCTCGGTTTCATTAATCTATATTTGGATTTGGATTCTCTCAATACCCAGAATTATTATATCGTAACCTATATAATAATTATCAAAAGTTCACTGATAAACTTCTTAAAAGCATGATTAGAAAAATGTACAGAAAAAAATTACAATTATCAAATCTGTGCCAAAATGAAACAAACAAACAAAATGGTTCAACTTATTACAAGCAATGTACTTCGCGCATTGTGTCTAATCCATATTACCATATCCTTGTCTGCGAGGTCAGAGAAAAACATTTCCAAACATTCATTATTATCTGATATACCCTTAAAAACAAGAAAATTCAGAACTTGTAAAGTAATTGAACCAAAAGGTAAACAATTGCTGCAGTGAATAAACGTGTGTGTGTACGTGTGTGTGTGTGTGTGTGTGTGTGTGTGTGTGTGTGTGTGTATGTATGTATGTATGTATGTGATTACATATGCATGTATGCATGTACACACACACACACACGATAATTCCAAAATACATTTATAGCTCATCTCTTTCCAGGACGTCTACAAGGATGGCCAAATATTTGTACCTAAGATAGTAAAGTTTTCCCCCTTTTTTATGGAATACGGGTCAGTAAGTCATTTTGGAAATGAGAGGAAAGGTTCAAATATAAAAAGAAATTAGATGAGTTAAATGTTGTCTCTTAAGGGGCATTGTAAATCCTGCCACTTAATACAACAGAGGAGGAGAAATTAATTCTCAAAACGATTCTGAAATATATATTATATGGTTTTCACTTTGAGTTTTGATAAGCTATTCGAGAAAGAGCAAACAGAAATAAGTACTAGTAGTAGTAGTGGTGGTAGTAGTAATAGTAGTAGTTGTAGTTTTGAAAACCGTACCATTTAACGGAGAGCCCAATGCTCAACACCAAGCACCGAAAACATTCAGCTTCGTCTTATATCACTACCAATTAAATTCCCCCTTGGACCATTTACATCAAATTCGAGATTAGAAACACGTGTTTAAAAGTCCAATTTAATTCAATTTCAGAATTTAAGGCGTTCTGACTTTGCAGAAGAAAAGCTCGAACAGTCTAAATTCAAACGCATTTTTGGAGACAGATCTGGTGGCCATAAAGAACGCGTAGAAGAAAGGCCAGGGTGATGATCTGGTGGTCATAAAGAACGCGTAGAAGAAAGGCCAGGGTGATGAATGCTGTGTCAGGGAATTTGCTAAGCTACATAGCTCTACTGAAATGCCTTTGGGACACCTCTTCATGACAGTCAAGTAAAAGATTTTTTAAAAGAGACATTTTAACAGCACCTGAAAAACTCAACCACAGACGTTTATTTGTTCAAGGTTTCTAACCTAAGTTCAACTCAAAAAGCCCCAAACGCAATACTTTGGGCCGATTTTTTAAACAGTGTAAACCTAGGATACCATATTGTTAGTTAGCTAGACACAAACAAATAGATTTTATAAACGTATCTGACGCGGTTGTATGGCTAGGATCCCGTACGGGATCCTAGCCATACACAGAACCGCGTCAGATGCGTTTATGAAATCCATTTGTGTGTGTCTAGCTAACTAACAATATGGTATCCTAGGTTTACACTGTTTAAGAAATCGGGTCTTTAAAGAAAGTTCGTAAAGTGTCTCTCTTCGCCAAGGAAACCTCAAGACAAATATAAGAAAAGCCTTAACACAATCGAGGAAATTCATTATATCCATGAGAAATATCACTAACAACTTAAGTAAAATCAGCCAAAGGATAAAAGAACTTTTTAGTTCTGTTAAGTTTGAAACCTGATTTCCAACAATGAGATCTCAAGTTCTATTCGTCAGAGAGGCTCGAATTGTTTCTTTCTATTCTAGAGCCACTTGGGGATTAGAATAATGGGGTATGTGTATCCTTGTCTATTCAGATGTCTCTGTGAGGACCTCATTACATGGGTGGGACCATACAGAAACGCTATCGCCACGCACAATCACACATCCATTATGACGGAAAGTGTCCATCACACAGGTCTTTGGTAAAAAAAAAAAAAAAAAAAAAAAAATTACATGGTGTGGTTATTTCTAGTTAGTGACTTAATTCTGTCATAACTTTCTTAAGTTTATTAGAAAAAATATCAAGAAAAAATATAAAAAAAACATCATGTTTACATGTCCGAGTTGAGTACATGCTTGGCATATAATCTTCCTTATTTTCATCTACACAAAGTCTAAGCAAACATCAGTGTTGACTCAAAATCAAGATATATATAAAAGTTTAGTTTACTCTTTTTCTTATTATCATAATGACAAGGGAAGAAGCAATCGTCCTTTTTTACTGTGTAATAATAATAATAATAATAATAATAATAATAATAATAATAATAATAATAATAATAATCTAATAATAATAATAATAATAATAATAATAATAATAAATACTAAAAGACTTATTGCTATCAACAAATAAGAATAATATTCGAATCTCCTTTACAGGGGATTAAACTACTTTTTAAAATGTAAGAGTTTGAGAAAGTGTTCGTAACAAGAAAGATTTCTTGAACCTTGAAAACATTGGGCTGTTACCCAACTACCATCACCTTCATCTTGCATTTGTTCACTGGCTGGACAGTAGTAACAGAACATACCAGACACAACTTTACCAAAGAAAAAAAAAGCGACCTTGTGCCGTCTATTTCTCTCTCTCTCTCTCTCTCTCTCTCTCTCTCTCTCTCTCTCTCTCTCTCTCTCTCTCTCTCTCTATATATATATATATATATATATATATATATATATATATATATATATATATATATATATATATATAAGCAAGCACAAACTGTTAACATGCAGCACTAAATAGTAAGGATGCACATCAGTGAAACAACATAGAAAATAACGCTATATTTCTGGTCCTAACTGGACTCTCTCTCTCTCTCTCTCTCTCTCTCTCTCTCTCTCTCTCTCTCTCTCTCTCTCTCTCTCTCTCTCTCTCTCTCTCTCTCGCTATATATATATATATATATATATATATATATATATATATATATATATATATATATATATATATATATATATATATGCACGTCTCTTATACAACTATGACAATGATGGAATAATACAGCTCTTCTTATTAGACCTCCCTTGAAAATATTTATAATCACTTGGTGCCTCTAGTTGTCTGTTATTAACAACTTTTTTGAGAATCCTTTAATCATATGGCACCATCTGGAGAACCTCATTGGTTGCTATATTAAGAGAATCCTTAAGTATCCATACAGTTATACAGCACTGCCTTGCGGATTTTCACTCTGTAGCATGGCACTGTATTGAAAACTTTCGATTTCCCCATCATAAGTGCAAAAATTACATTGTTTTGGCACTGATGTAAGAAGAGGTGGGAGATAATACCTTTGGCTCTGAAGAACTCATAATTCTGCTCATACCAGGATCGCTATACACCTGCACCCCGTCACGGTCTGAGGTTAGCAAGGGCATGCACTCAGGGTAACGATTACATCTGCCAAAACAAGTCCTACGCAAGAAGGCAACCGTCCTAGCCCTTGGTTGAAACGGGAGTTCATGACGTAAACCCGGAACAGGTGGTTACGCATATCTCGAACAGGAGTCAAGTATAATCCTTAAGTTGAGACTTTGATGGTTTGGTTTAGGAATATAAGGGAAGAGTGATATTGCCTTTAATTTTTTTTTTTCTATTTTTAAGTAACCTTGCTTAATTGCTATCAGCATCTGTTCCTTCACTTCATCTTCGCTCTTCTCAATCACTTTGTTATTCAATTTGCTACATTGATTTACTATGTATTCTGGGCTGTTTATTTGTGCTACTTTTATGATTTTTCCCTTTTTCGTTAATGCTAAAAGATGGACATTTTTGTCCTCATTAAATCCTCGTTGAGCTCATGAGGATACCTGTTCATTAACTGACCCTGATTGTTCCGGTCTTACGTCACGGACTCCCTTTTTCTACCAAGGGCTAGGACGGTTGCCTTCTTGCGAAGGACTTGTTTTGGCAGATGTAATCGTTACCCTGAGTGCAAGCTCTTGCTAACCTCAGACCGTGGCGGGACGTGAACCCTCGACCTGACGCCTCAAAGTTGCGGACGCTACCGCTTGAGCCACGGTGACTACACTAACTGATCCTGATTACCTCACTGAAATATTCAAGGCTACTCCAATTCACGCTAAAGTAGCTAAGGCGATAAGAATCGGTGAAGACATATTTAGAAAATCGAACTCAGAACCTCCTAGGTGGACGAAAGGTGCCATATCACATGGTATATTAAGGAGCAGTTGTACCTAATGTATAGCCTACCGGCTAGTACAGTGGTAACTCGCTGGCGTCGCATTCGCTAGGTCGACGGATCGCGCCTCGTCCAGGCAAGAGAGTTAAAGCTGTTTACTGGGGAGGTAACTGCTGTGGCAAGGCACCACAGTAGGGGATTGGGGCCTGTGCCGGCTGGCAACCGCCCTATGGGTCCTCCATGACCCGTTCCACCCATCCGTGGGTGGAGAATCTCTAAAACAAAAAACTATTGTATAAAAATATCACAACCTATTACTAATGCTGACTTCATGTATGTACAGTAAGTCCATCATCGCCTTTTTTATTTCTCAAATGACAGTTCTTATCCACACATACACACACACATTCCATCTGTCCTCTCTCTCTCTCTCTCCTCTCTCTCTCTCTCTCTCTCTCTCTCTCTCTCTCTCTCTCCTTGATATGTATGGCTATGAAGCCCCAGTGGTGTTTCTATTGCTCATCTAATTAATGCATGCATATATATATATATATATATATATATATATATATATATATATATATATATATATATATATATATATATATATGTGTGTGTGTGTGTATGTATGTATGTGTATATATATATGTATGTACCTACTTATTATTCTAACCTGAAAATTGTTATTCTATATCTGCTTCAAATTGTCTGCAGTAGTACTGTTGAAAAGTAAAAATGAATTTAAATGATAGCACTCAACAAGGGCTATTGAAAATATTGTCACAATGATTACTCTTCAAGTACTCTTCAATTATTACACTATATTTTATTATTAATTACTTGCTATGATATTTTAAATTAATTGCAAATTCTATTAGTATGTTATTTATACATAACCACATAGATTGTAATGTTATCAACTGCAATATGACTGGGAGTGCCCATGTGCACATGTCCCCATGTACAGTTATCTGAATAAATAAAAAAAAAAAAATGTCCTTACATCGCATAACTATCACACCTACGCTTCACAAAAGACATTCCGAAGACTATGTGTAATATATATATATATATATATATATATATATATATATATATATATATATATATATATATATATATATATATATATATATATATATATATATATATATACTCGAATATACAGGCAGTGTCTAGAACATGACTAGGAAAGTGACAAATCGCGTTCGAGCCAGCCATGGGGCGTTAGAAAAACCATCCCACCTTAATTCCCCAGCTCCAAACTGCGTCCGCCCCCACCTGCATGGGGATTCGTAGCGACAAAAAATGACCAATAACAACATGATTTTCCTTTAATTCAATTCCTACAATATGGGGGGGGGAAGAAAAAAGTGAAATGCTTTGCTTTTATTATCAGAGATACCCCTTTTAATCGCTCCCTACAATGGGCAAAGACAAAATAGGAGGGAGTTCATTTTGCCCCATCACAATGCATTATATATATATATATATATATATATATATATATATATATATATATATATATATATATATATATATATATATATATATATATACACGGGTATATACATAGATAAGATGTATAGAGATAGACATAGACAGATAGATAGATATACATAGTACAAACCATACATGAGAGAAAAGAAGAGAGGTTTCTTCATGTGTGGATCCCCTCTTTTCCCCTTACATTACCTTTCTACACACACCCCTCTCTCTCTCTCTCTCTCTCTCTCTCCATAGAGTTGGCACTCTTTGGCACCCACATCTGTGGGTAAACTTCTCTCCTGCTGGCGATGGCCTCGAGGCAGGGTGTGGGGCATTAGTCCCGGTGTCACTGGGCAAGAGTGGGCACTTAAGCCAAAACTCTTGTGCCCATCTTCCTTGGTGCCCCCGGTACTCTCAATCGTGTGCACTTTAATTTTATGCTAGTGATTTATTATATAGGTTTCATTCAGAGTTTTCGGTGAGTACATGAAGTATATCTATAAGAATTTCAAGTTTTATTTTCAATATATTGTACGTGCAAAAATGAGCTGATTTTATTATAATTCATAAGCAACCAAGAAAGAAGTTGCAGTCGTGTAAGTTGAACTTTTCTATTTATATAATTAACATGAATTCAAAATTAAATTTTCAAGCGAAATATATATTTAGTTTGTTTGTTCTGTCTAGTATGGTTGGTGGTTTGTGTTAATACAAAGTATAAGTGTTAAGTATTACTGATATGAATAATATATGTGCGAATTCAATCTCTATTTTTTCAATTCAAAGTTGAATGAGTATTTAATGAGAAGTTTGTCTTTTTCGAGATATTTCATAATAAATTGATAATTAACTTGTATATGGAGAGCTTTTTTTCTAGAGCAATAATTTAAATAGTAATATATACAGAGTTTCATGTGTACTTTATGGGGTTCTGTCTCGTTTGCAAACATTATCGTAAAATATATTACAAATTAGCGTATTGTGTGTGCCACTCTGTTTCGTTTACAAACTTTTTTGTCCAAAAAAAATGGCTATTTTATGTGCTAATTTGCTTCTACAAACTTTATCGTAAAATAAATTACAAATTACCGGATTGCGTGTGCCATTCTGTCTCGTTTATAAACTTGTTTGTGCAAATATAAAAAGTATTATAGTTATTCTATGTACTACTTTGGTTCGTTTACAAACTTTTTCGTACTAAAGTAAAAACTAGCTTATAATTTGCGTTTTTCTTTGACTAGTTTGCGAACTTTTTTTTACATAAAAATTTAAATTAGATATGAATTATGTATTACTTTGTTTCCCTTACAAACTTTTTTTTTTTTTTGCATAGAGAGAAAATTTTGAAGTATAACATACGTTCTTCATTGTCTCATTGAGGTATATATTTTACATTAAATTCAAAATCAAAGTGCATGTTATGAGATTCTTTGATTATGAGTAAATATCGTTTTTAAATTCAAAGTTACTGTGTATATTACTTCACTTTGTCTCGTTGCAGTATAAAATTTGTTCATAAATTCAAAGAAATATATGTATTATACTTTTTTGTCTCGTTGAAGCATAATTTTTTTTTCATAAATTCAAAGAAAAATATGTATTTTTTTCTTTGTCTCGTTGAAGCATAAATTATGTTCATAAATTCAAAGAAAAATATGTATTATATTTTTTCTTTGTCTCATTTAGCAACTATATCAGTTTCAACGTTTACTGTATATTCTAAGTGTCTGTTTCTGGTAAAGAAGTACTTTTCATTCTTAAATTCCAAGTTAATTTGAATTCTATAAATTTCTTAAATGTCTAACTCTCATTTAAATTCAAGTTAATGTGTAGTGGTGTGTGTGTGTGTGTGTGTGTGTGTGTGTGTGTGGGGGGATTGTGTGGCTCTATTATTTACTCATTAACTTGTCTACTTATAAATGCATACTTAAGCATTTTTTAGAAACGTGGTCATAATGGAAATAAAATTTTCGACTGAATTTCAACTATTACGAATTTAATTCATTCTTAATTTAAAGTTAATTACAACCTAATGAGCTTCTTCTTCTTCTTCTTCTTCTTCTTTTTTTTTTTTTTTTTGTTTTCGTTCGTATACTCGAAATTAATGTGTATTTTATGAGTGTCTTTGTCTCATATACGAATTTCCCATAGTTTAAAATCCCAAGTTGAAAGTGTATTTCATACATGTCTTTGTGTTATGAATTTCTTTCGTTAGCACATTCAAACGACAACAGGTATTATAATAATAGTCTTTTTGTCTCCTTTACAAAAAGCTATTTTTATATAACATAAATGGATAATGATGTAAAATTTCATATATTACATTAATGTGAAAGACTCATTGAATGAAAAAAAAAATCTGTCCACAAAAAAAAAAATGAATAACAAACAAAAACCAAAAAACATTCTATTAACATGAAAATGGATGAGTAAAATTTACAAAAAAATATAACAAACAAAAACCAAAAAAAACATTCTATTAACACGAAAATGAATGAGTAAAATCTATAATTTAATATAAATGAGCATTATGAATGAATAAGAATGGAAAAAATTAACTATTTATTAATACCGGATATGAAAAATATAAGGGGAAAAAAAAAAAACTTTAACAGTACGATTAAGGGAGGAGTAACTAAACAAAATAACAAAAAGTTTCAATTTAGATATACTAATTTTGGAAAAATTGTTCCGGTTTTACGTCACGGACTCCCTTTTCTACCAAGGGCTAGGACGATTGCCTTCTTGCGAAGGACTTGTTTTGGCAGATGTAATCCTTACGCTGAGTGCATGCCCTTGCTAACCTCAGACCGGGACGGGGCGCGAACCCTCGACCTGACGCCTCAGTCACGGACGCTACCGCTTGAGCCACGGTGACTACAACTAATTTTGGAAAAATAGTTTAATATGCATTGAAAATCCTCGTTTTATGTGTCACTATTAGTCCCCAATATGGGGGTGGACACGGACAGTAAGTGGCTGGGGAATCATGGCTGGACGTCCTTTGTAACGCCCCACGGTGGGTTCGATCCTGGGTCTGTCAAATTCTGAATCGAGCACTTTAAGCACTTGGCCACCGTGGTACTCCCTGTATTAATACGCTTAATGTATAAAAAAAAAAAATCCTGATTATATTTTTTACTTTTGAATGGCTGTTTTATCACTTAAAAATCAAATACTTTTTCGTTCGCATACATGTAAAAAAGTTAAATGGTTTCTAAACATTACGTAATGTTTGATGAAGGTTTTCTCTCTCCTTTTTTTCGAGGAATTGTGGCTTTAATATACGTAAATAATAGCTCAAATACATGTTGCTTGTATATTATATTTCTTTCTTTTTCATCTTAGGACAAAATCAATTTTCCTCTTCTTTTTAAAAATTATAATTCCTGTATTAGTAGTATGATATTCGGAAATGATTTTGTAAATTCATTTATTTTTTTTATCAAAGTCTTCGCAAAATTTATCGCTTAATAATTAAGGAATATAATAATGTTCATCTCTCTCTCTCTCTCTCTCTCTCTCTAAATGAAATATGTCTAATTATTAACAATACATCTTTTCATCTATCAATATTCGAAGAACTTTATGAGGACACGTGGACAGCCCCAGTTCTGTTTGTAATATGTACGTTATGCATATCATTCGCATTTCCTCATGATCTTTTTTATCTTTAACCATCATAACCATTTCGTCATTTTTTTCGGGTTTCATACCTTTTTTACCAATCGCCAACATCATTAATAATTAACTTTTTCTACTTCCTTCAACTATTACATACTTACCTTAGCTGGCGCCAGCTCACTCAAAGATGATGCAATCTTCATAGCTATTTAATGGGTATATATGAATGTCTATTGTACAAATATATATATATATATATATATATATATATATATATATATATATATATATATATATATATATATATATATATATATATGAGAGAGAGAGAGAGAGAGAGAGAGAGAGAGAGAGAGAGAGAGAGAGAGAGAGAGAGAGAGAGAGAGAGAGAGAGAGAGAGAGATAGTCTGGAAGATAAAACAAGTAGACCTTATCCAAAAGGTCTATATTTCAATTTCTCAAGGTAGCACACATGCTACCTCTCTTTTCCAGTTCTAGTAAGAACTAACGAAGTGCTGAATGGCGATTCTCATTAGGAAGAAGAAGAAGAAGAAGAAGAAGAAGAGAAGAAGAAGAAGAAGAAGAAGAAGAAGGAAGAAGGAAGAAGAAGAAGAAGAAGAAGAAGAAGGAAGAAGAAGAAGAAGAAGAAGAAGGAGGAGGAGAATGGAGTTAATATTTTTTTGATAGGTGCCAAAATGAGCCAGACTTCCCCACATGTATTTAGAAGACCCACTTCACAAGAATAACAAAAGAAAAAATAATAAAGAAGTACCATAATACTATCTACTGGGCTTTTCCGGTGTGGCCCACATCTCCCACCTTCATTGCATAAATGTTTTTTAGTAGATGTCTTGGCCTAGAAACTTGTTTGTCATTAGCCAGCCAGACATGACATTTCGACATATCGACATAACAGGATATTAAAAGCGGAACCTTAGAGTCGTATTCAGTCTTTGCTATTCTAAGTAGACAGACAATTAGGCAGAGAGAATATTAATGACAGACAGGATAAATTACAAATATTTTTAAATAATTTAAAAGGCGAGACAAAGCCTACTATTACCACTGAATCCTGGAGTAATAATCAAGTCTTCCAAAATAGTAAAACAAAATATTACCAAAAGATTTCTATCAAACAATCAATCTCTCAAGAAACCGATCTAAATGAGAAAATAGTGTATTGAACGTTTCAACCGGTTCCTTGAGTTTCACGATTCTTTGCCTCCTTCTCGGGCTGGTTTCCACAAATATCATTCTGTTGTTAATCAGTTGGTGAAATTGGAACATGCCATTCAGTATCTTCTAAGGAAAAGGAAAAGGTTTTCACAAACACTGTTCTGTTGTTAATAATTTGGTGAAATTGGAACATGCCATTCAGTATCTTTTAAAGGAAAAGAAAGTGTTCCTGATCATTTTATTTGATATCAGAGTGCTGTTGGCTGTGTATCTCATACAGCAATTCCAATTAAACACGCTAGCCTTAGAGTTAAAGGAGCGGCTCTAAGCTGGGTGAAATAATATTTGCAAGACAAAATATTTCAGGTTTCTTTGTTAGGTGTACTCTCAGAGCCTCCTCTTGTTTTCAGGGGTGCACCACAGTGCGCGATCCTTAGTCTCCTCCTTTTCCCGGTTTTTCTAGATGATATGCCTCTGAAAGATGAGATTAGCTGTTCAGTGTTTGCTGATGAGGCATACTGCTTTACAATAAAAGATAAAATAGATTTAGCTGTTTCCCGCATTCTGCAAGGCCAGTGAATCGTTCAGAGACAGGACAACTGAATGGGGTATTAAAATTAATGTCGAACATTTTTTTTCCCAGTATTTTACTAGGCATCGTGAGTTGCGACCACTTGCAGTGTTCCTGGATACTTCGTGAATTGCAACACATCTTACGCACAAGTTCCTGGGATTACATTTTGATAGCCCCCTTCTGACACGGCAACCCTGTATCGAAGGAGTGATGGAATTATTCTTAATTTGGGCCACACTCTGTCTCGTTTTGAACCTTTTGCTCTTTCCTCATCGATATATTTCCATGCAGCAAAAATGTGAAAGAATACTCTGTCATCGACATATTTCGGGCCCTATTCACAATTACACAACATTAAAAGATTTCCTGACTCCCTTCCAATACATACTGATGTTTCGAAGTCCAATACTGCTATTATATTCTCAGTGAGGTCGACGTTTGTTGTCTCATCTTTAAAATATCATGCTGTGTGGAGCATTGCAACTACTCAGTATTTGTAGCCGAATTGTTAGCGAAGTGGAAAGCTTTACAATGGGTCCTTAATTATCGTTCAGCTTTACTGGTTGTCCTTCGTGTCGATTCCAAGGCAGCCTTGGGGACTATCCGCTCTTCAAGGCAAAAATATGACTTCTTGGTTAATAGAAGCTTACAAGCATTACTTTATCTTTAGGGAAATGGCTGTAGCATTTGTGCTCCAAATGGACCCTTGCCCATTGTGGCATCTCTGGAGATGAGGCAGCAAATCGGTTTCTAAAAAAGGCCTTGTCTCTCCCCCCTGTGTCTCCACTTAGCCCAGCGTTATGTGACACATTGTCAGCTATGGAACATGGTTTCTTATTATATATGTCTTCAGAGTGGCATGCTGATCGTAATCAAGTGCTCTTGGACTCTCAGAAATATGAGTGGCATTTGGAAGTCATGGACTGAGCTCTAAATCACAGGCTAGAAGTTGCTATGGCCCTGTTTTAGTCTGGAACACTGCCGACTGCAAGACCACATGCATTGTTTACGCCTTGTACAAAATCCAAATTGTAATCATTGTAATGTTCCAGCGAGCTGAGCAATTTTTACTCCAGTGTCATAGTTACTATGCCCTTCGGTGCTTTCTACAAATACTTTGCTCTCGATAGGAATTCGTAGCTTTTCCCTATCGTTATTAAAGGGTGGTGGTTTAGATATTTGTAAATACGATATTATATAGATAACATTGTAATGAATTTGTTCTTTCATCTGGCAGAATTTTGAATTTTGAACTTATTTGCAGGTATTTGTCTATAGTAAGCGTGCTCAGAAGTATTTCGTCACTACGTTACTTTCCTCTGATAACATATCAGCAACATAATCAATATTAAAACCCAAAGACAACAGTTCATAAATAATTAAATAAATATATATATATATATATATATATATATATATATATATATATATATATATATATATATATATATATATATAAATAACATCTTCGTTTCATTAAACTGTAAGAAACTTTGTGGGAATCAGTCATTTTCGTTACGTAACAACCTTTCTTTCCTCATATTATGAAGAATTACACAACTTAATTTTCTTATAAATCATTAAAATATTTTGAGTACTAGAGTGGTTCCCACAGCAGTGTAAATGATTGGTGGAAAATTAATATAATACGAGGGTTTCTTTTTCTCTATGTCAACTAAATGGGTCCAAGTAAAATGTCTAAATTTTACCATTATAATAATTGAATATGTAGATGATGGTGACTATGCCAACCTGAGAAAATAATTTGAAGCTTTATGGGAATTCAAATGACTAGAAGTATCACTGTAAGTGCAATCAGCTTTTTTATTAGCCAAAAAATATTTTAGTTAATATATATATATTAAAAAAAAAAGTTCATAACTGACAGGATAAAAATCATAACAAATTTCTTTAGTATGTGTGATTTTCAAAGCATTTAGAAAAATCTCAGTGTTGAGAGGCAGTTTCGCACCAATATATAGCCGAAATACATACTTTGTAAGCGTTCTGTAAATAAATCTGGGACTTACAGGTATACCCTCTTCACTTTCCCAATGAATCACACATTCCTAAATACATGTGACCAAATGAAAAAATAATATGGAGAGAGAGAGAGAGAGAGGAGAGAGAGAGAGAGAGAGAGAGAGAGAGAGAGAGAGAGAGAGAGAGAGAGAGAGAGAGAGAGAGAGAGAGAGAGAGAGAGAGAGAGAGAGAGAGAGAGAGAGAGAGAGAGAGCAATTTGTCTTCATTACGTAAATTGATCATTAGCAAAGGTGAGACAACTCTTTATGTATCGTCTTCAATGTAAAATAGTTTTAAGAGATGTCAACGTTAAAATGTTTTCTTCTCCTTTCTAAATGTAATATGAGATGCGGAAATATACTACAAGTCTAGACATTTATTCCCAGTACGCATATTTACAGGTATTTTCATTATCATTACGGTCAACATAATATTCAGAAAAATATTATTATTTATTATTATTATTATTATTATTATTATTATTATTATTATTATTATTATTATTATTATTACAATTATTATTATTATTATTATTATTATTATTATTATTATTATTATTATTATTATCATTAGTATGATTATTATATACTTCATATGTTTCTTTGTAAAACTGCAATAATGCAGTATCATTCAGGTTTACGTAATTGTAAAAATGTAAATATATACTAGTAGCAGAAAGACACTCCTAACATATCAAAAAGAGAAAATACATATATGAGAAAGTAAAATTTTATTCTGTAATGTCACTAGAAAAAATGAAAAGAAATAAAAATACATAAATAAAAAGAAAAGAAAAAAAGGATTTGTTAGGACAGGAGATAAGACACATCTACGTAGAGTAAGATTTACAAGAAGGTAATTAAAAATAATAGGACACTAATGGCTCCGAAGACATTGTGTGTTCTACTAAGTGTCCCAAACAGTGCCATCAGTTCTCTTATTTTTTAAGGAAAGATTTGTTTATGCGTTGCACAGCTGCAGGAAATTTCTCTGGTTGAGGAGGCGGAGTACCCTGACTTCACGCTGGTTGAGCCATAAGGCGCTGGCTTCAGTCTCTCCCGCCAGGCTTCGAATGATTCAAATAAAGATTAATCCTGGAATTAACAACAGATACATAAGAACTGCTCATCTTATTTCCAGTTTCCAGTGAACGCCTATGGATTAGATGTTGATAAAACAAAGATTAATCCTGGGATTAACAACACGTACACAAGGATTGCTCATCTAATTTCCAGTTTCCAGTCATGGCTGGAATGGCTACGGATTTGATGTTGCCTTTGCCTCCAAAGAATAAGGGAAAGACCACAAGAGGTCAAACAGGAAATAAATACTATTATCAGATGTTAAGTGAAAAAATGTGGATTGTACATTCAGAGGACTAGAAATGAAGCAAATCTCCACTGATAAGGAAATGCGAAAGGCTGAAAAAAGAAAAAAGAACTTTACGTGATAATACAAATGTATATTAATTGACGTTGTTTCGCCCTCTATTGATAAAGATGTGAAAAAAATTAAAGTACAATACAATAAAGAAGTTACTGAGACACAAACATCACACGTCAAAAAAAAAATTGTACAAATAGCTTAGGGCAAGAAGAAAAATACAGTGAGATAATTCATTGCAAATAAAAAAACTATTGAATTTTCCAAGAATAAACGAATGGATGTAAAAAAAAAAAAAACTACAAATAACATCGATTGGGTGAAAGAAAAAAAATGGCAATAATTCAGAGACACAGAACTGACTTCGCCATTCCTCAAGGGAAAAAAATGAAAAATAATGTCAAATCTATATCAAAGAATCAACACAACAAATTGCAAAAACCGAAAGATATAAATAAAATGGTCCGAAAATTGAAAATCTAAACATTTGACTCTCACAAGAGTCAACTTTAATATGAAATTTCATTCAGTTATTGATGAAATTAATATTAAAAAAAAAGAAAAAAAAAAGGATTTTGCCATGTGTATTCTGGATCTCATTCGCCCTATTTTATCATTTATTTTTCCCACCAAACCTCAAGATAATCTCGCAAGCACATTCACAAACAATCAAGCGAGCAGGTGTTGGTGTGGTAGTGTTCAAGATCAGACAGAGGCATATATCAAGAGGCGTCTCCAAGACTGCTTCATTATTGGAGGACGAAGGTAAATAAAAGACAAAATAGATCTGCGCTGATGTTTCTGTAAATGTGATTGCAACGAGGCATGACGAAACCAAGCATATACATACACTCCAAAATGCTACCAACCACCGAGAACAGACAGGAAATATCTTCACTGGCTTCTGAATGTTAAACTCTTTATTCAATTTCAAGTCGCCATTCTTTTGCCACAGTAGTGTTTCTTTTTAATGTCAGACAGCTGAAGAAATACAAGTGGTACAAGTCGTCACAATAAGTGGTCAATTTTCTCCAACATTACTACTTAATTCATAGACATTCCTCAATATTATGTAACTTATTTTCAAACTGTAAAAGTACAATGAGTACTACGCTAGTTTACAATGCCTAGGAGATATTTCTTGAAGCTTATAATGACCGAGACGATGAAATAGTATTTTTTTCACGAAAATTTGCAAAGTGAACAATAAAGTGCATTGATAAATCACGTTAAATTTTTTTCTCGACAAATGTCTGACCCCACTGCAGGGCGCTAGAAAGGTCATCCAGCCTTAATTCCCCAGTTCCAACCTGTCTGCGTCCACCTCCCATTTGAATGGGGATTAACACATAGAATGCCAAACAACAACATCAGAGAGATATAATATTTAAAACACTAATATTAATGAAGCTAAACAGAGTTCCACACTACACAGTCTAATTTTCAAACTAAAATTAAAAATATATAATTTAATTCTATGAATAGATTTATGAATTTTACGAGAGATATTTTCCACTATGAATTTTGTGAGGAATATTTCCCACTACGATATGATAAAAAAAAAAAAAAGGGAGTTGTAATCAGAACATAATGTATAATTTCTATTATTATTTGCAAAAAAAAAAAATAATTTTCTCATAAGGTTTGCTTGTGTGTGTGTGTGTGCGTGTATATATATATATATATATATATATATATATATATATATATATATATATATATATATATATATATATATATATATATATATAATGTGCGGCAATAGCAGATATTTTTTTAGCCAGATCTCCATTATTGAACAAAATATATGAATAACTGAATTCTATGAGCAATCATAAGTACTGCCTCATGAGTACAACATCAAATATTGTACTTTATATTTACTGACCCAAATACCATGCCAAAATTTTTCAAATTTTAATGCATAATTTGAAAAAAGAGTACACACCCACCCACACACACACATATATATATATATATATATATATATATATATATATATATATATATATATATATATATATATATATATATATATATATATATATAAATAGCCATATTCTCCATTATAAAGGGGGAGGAGGCGGAGTCAAAGCAAAATGCCTTGACTATGCGAGAGGAAATATACTGAGAGGGGGATTCCCCTCACTCTGCCCCATTTAGTTGACTGTTACGACACGCAGGGGAACACGGAGGAAGTATTCTTACCCCCTCCCTCAGGGAGAGAAAAAACATATATATTAAATGCATTTATATCACAAAAATATAGCAAAGCAAGAGATAAAAATGACAGCAAGGAATAATCAACGCATAAATAGTCAAGCAATTTCCCACAGCAATAGAGACAGCATGAGAATCATTAAGGAAATGAAACCAGAGACCAAGATTACATCTAATAAATTCCCCTAAAAAACAGAGAAGTAATTATGACCCAAAATATAGCAGGACGAGAGATAATTATGCGCTAATTATCAAAGAGAGTATTTAATGCCAAGAAAAACGGACATATCCGTTGTAGCGAACTTAGCGGTTAACCAACCAAAAGATCCACCAACCAAGTTGGGACCTGCAAGATATGTATGAGCAGTGCCAAATATTCTCTCTCTCTCTCTCTCTCTCTCTCTCTCTCTCTCTCTCTCTCTCTCTCTCTCTCTCTCTCTCTCTCTCTCTCTCTCTCTCTCTTAAAATTTTGGGGTTCACGATCTATTCTTAATTCCTCAGAAAAAAAAAAAATCATCATATATATCGCACAATAGACGGTTTTGCGTCACGGACGGCTGCCTTCTTGCGAAGGACTTATTTGACAAATGTAATCGTTACCCTGAGTGCATGCCTTGCTAATCACAGACCGTGGCTGGTCGCGAACCTTCATTCTGCTTTTGACATTACTAACAAATTTCAATAATTAATGAAGAACAGGGCAAAAATCACAGTAAACTGGAAGATATGGGAAACTGTAAATGAATATTAAGACATTTCTAATAACAATCAAACAGAAAGGAGAGTAGGAATGATTTATGAAGATAAGAGTAGCAAATGGTAAATAAAAGAGTAAAACATTAATATATGAGCAGCTTCAGTGATTGCAGGAAAAATGCTAAACGGAAAATAATAATAATAATAATAATAATAATAATAATAATAATAATAATAATAATAATAACAGTAGCAGCCGACGTAAATAGCAAAAGAAGCAAGAGAACAATAAAATAAAAAGAACCTAATGATTACATACATGAATGATTGATTGATTGATTGATTCGGTTTTACGTCACGAACTCCCTTTTCTACTAAGGGCTAGGACGGTTGCCTTCTTACGAAGGACTTGTTTTGGCAGATGTAATCGTTACCCTGAGTGTATGCTCTTACTAACCTCAGTCCGTGACGGGGCGCGAACCCTCGACCTGCCGCTTCAGAATCGCAGACGCTACCATTTTGCCACGGAGACTACTGATTACATACATGAATATGAAAGGAAATTAGCCGTGTGAGGCTGCTACTATAGATGAAACCTTGTAATACAAGAAATGCAGTAGCACCAGGAGTAGAAAGAATAGAAGTAGCAGCAAAGCAGTAAAAACTAATAGTGTGAAGAGTAGCAAATTGAGAAAAAGTACAGAAAATGGCAGTAAGGCGGTAGCAGCACGGATATAAGGCGGAGACCTGCCGTGTGGCGCCAATGATGCATTGAATCGGTGCCAAGTCTGAGGCAGGATTGGTGCCGCAACCCATTCAGCCATCTTTATATCTATGCCATTATTTCCAAACCCAAAACGAATATCTGACAGGAATTTCTTACAAGGATCTATATACTAAACTAAATCTATTTCGTTTTTTTTATTTTTTGCGTAAGTGTCGTAAGCAACAACCAAAAAGGAACATACGTGCAACGAAAAAGATCTTCCTCGGAAATTCCTGGCGTTTGGCACCGGTTAAGCCTTGAGGATTCCCTCCCCTCACTTTTCTCACTTTCCCTCCCGTATTATCCCCTTTCATTTCTCCCTCCCAACCCCCAGCCGTCAATACAACTATCTAATATTCACAATCATATCAGGTTCAGTATTTTTTCATTGTCCATCTCAGATGTATGGAGGCAATGAGGAACAAGTAATTTTATCAGCTCTCACGTATAAAGTAATACATACTTCTAGGATGGCAGCAATCACCATTGTAAAGAGGGTGGCCGAGTCAAAGCACACATTCATCAGAAGCTAATGCACTTCGATCATTCCTCTCAGTTCCTTGAGGATAAAGAGGAGCCACGATTCCCCTTCACCACCATGCTTGGATCATCCGCAGTGTAAGCGCACAAAATAATAATAATAATAATAATTAATAAAAATAATAATAATAATAATAATAATAATAATAAATATAATAATAATAAAAATAATAACTAATAATAATAATAATAATAATAATAATAATAATAATAATAATAATAATAATAATAATAATAAATTTGCATTAATATTACCATCTTAAAATTATTATAATTATTATTATTATTATTATTATTATTATTATTATTATTATTATTATTATTATTATTATTATTATGATGATGATGATGATGATGATGCTAGCAACAACAACAACAAAATTAATAATAATAATAATAATAATAATAATAATAATAACAGTAATAATAATAATAATAAATTTTCATTATTAGTAACATCTTAAAATTATTATTATTATTATTATTATTATTATTATTATTATTATTATTATTATTATTATTATCATTATTATTATTATTATTATTATTATTATTATTATTATGCTAGCAGCAACAACAACAAAATTAATAATAATAATAATAATAATAATAATAATAATAATAATAAATTTATATTAATATTAACATCTTAAAATTAGTATTATTATTATCATTATTTTTATTATTATTATTATCATTATTATTATTATTATTATTATTATTATTATTATGATGATGATGCTAGCAACAACAACAACAAAATTAATAATAATAACAATAATAATAATAATAATAATAATAATAATAATAATAATAATAATTCTCATTAATATTAACATATTATTATTATTATTACTATTATAATTATTATTATTATTATTATTATTATTATTATCATTATTATTATCATTATCTTAACAACATCAACAACAACAATACTAATATTAAAATAATAATAATAATAATAATAATAATGATAATAATAATAATAATAATAATAATAATAATACATGTACCAGCAAAATGTACAATTATATGCGAACCGTGATACATTGATTAAATAAGCAAAAAAACACTCTGACAAAATATACGCACAGGTGTTATCTGGAGGAGGATATATATATATATATATATATATATATATATATATATATATATATATATATATATATATATATAATATATATATATAAAAACAAATAGATAAATAGATAAATAAAAAAAATAAATAAATTAAATATTACTTGATTAATTAATAAGACCTAAGGTACAAATGTTATCTGCATTTAGTATCCTTGAGTACAGTTGGAACAACATTTAGCGCTATAAATCTCTGAGGAAACATTCAAGATGGGATGATATCGCCGCGGGCAAAGATTGTGGTTTAGTGGAAATATCGCCTCAACCAGCTTGGGTATAGGACAAAACAGGGCAATTGACATGCTTCGTATTAAAGCCCCCATGCCAACTCAGCATGGTTAGTGAGTACACCATTAGATGTGTGATATCAATGATGAGACATTAGATTCCATGACTTAAACTTTGATAAGGCCAACACTATATCTCCCACAACTATCAAGTAATAAATGGATGATGAATTTACTATTTTCAACGCTTTTCTAAACCATATTAGCAAACTCCAACATAAGATCCGGTTTTTACGTCACGGATCTCCCTTTTCTATCAAGGTCTAAGACAGTTGCCTTCTTGCGAAGGACTTGTTTTTGGCAGCTTGTAATCATTACCCTGAGTGCATGCCCTTTCTAACCTCAGACCGTGACGGGGGAGCCGAACCTCGACCTGATGCCTCAAAGTCGCGGACGCTAACGCTTGAGCCACAGTGACTAACTCCAACATATTTTCTAATTGTTTCTTTTTATATAAGTTTGTAATATGCTTTTTATCCCTTGTTTCTTGCATATATGTATAATTTTGCTTCAGTTAGGGTGAGAGCGCCATAAATAGAGAGGTCAAGGCTTTGGCACTGAACAATTAGTAAGCCGTTTACTTATCACTTCTACTTATATATTATACCCTGAACAAGAAGGCGTAATTGGCAAGCGTATCACCGTAAAGAAACATGGCACTACTGTACACGTGCATAAAGAGAAGAAAATTTATTACATAATGGCATTTACTGTCATCTCAGAGATACAAAAACATTTCAATTCCACCCCATCATTTATCTTAAAGGAGAGAAAAACACTCTAAAATAAATATTTTATATATATATATATATATATATATATATATATATATATATATATATATATATATATATATATATATATATATATATATATATATATATATATATATATATCAGTGGCAAGAGAGATCAGTCAAAATCTGCTGCTTCAGTATATGGTTAAACAAACCAGCGGAGATTGCTGCTTTTAATGAGAATAAAGGATACACATTCATATTTCTTGAAAAACTATTCCACTCCATGTGACGAATGTAATTATATATCTCACGAGTTTGTATATTAAAATGTTAACGAGTTTGTCGCTTTTCAACAATATCAAGTATGTTACAATTATTAAAATCAACTGGCAGTAGGAACAACCAGATTCTTCAGCGGGTCGAAGACGTTTGAACAAACCAGCTAAATATAATATTTGGAATGAGAAATCATGTTAAGTGCAGTAAAAATGTCAAGTGCCTTGAATGACCTATTTAAGGCACTGACTATGTTTTGTTAATAACTTCCCATTTGGTATTGTAAATTAAATAAAAATTACCAGCTCTCCTTTCCAAAAAGTGAATGTAAAAAAAAAAAATCGTGCATAAGATGACTCGATCCCTATCGTAATAAAAATAAATCACACACATACTTATGTGGTATGTATACGATACGTAATAAATATAAAAAATATGTGTACTATTCAAATTTATTTTTATTCATACACCTTCGACTCAAAGAAACAAATATGTTAATCTATTAAATAGCAATACAAAATGCAGTAACAAAATGAAAGCAGACTCCTCCTCCCCCTCCTCTTTCTTCTCCTCCTCCCCCTCCTTCTCCTCCTCCTCCTCCTTCTTCTTCTTCTTCACTTAATAAAAAAGTCTCCGAGGTGTGTACTTAGAATGCTCGTATTAGGTCAATAATAAGGAGTAATCTTAGCAAAGTAACTGCACATATAGGCTCACAACAAATGGTATTTCATTCAAGCGCTCTAATTATTATTATTATTATTATCATTATTACTATTATTATTATTATTATTATTATTATTATTATTATGAGGCGCTTTTGAGTATAGTTAGCGACTCATGCGAGTAATTAGTCCAGTAATTAATTATACTTAGTAGGAAAGGCACATAATATAAATAAAGAAAAAAATTAAAAAATAATATACACCTTATTCAAAAGTCCTTTGGTCTCTGAATACACATTTTTAAAAAATTAAAAACAAAAAAAATATTGAATAGTGATCATAATCGACCATTGCATGATTAAAACCTATTTTACTTAGCAATGAATGAAAATTTTACTGCATTTGTAAAAAAAATACAACAGCAGTATGAAAACCAAAGCAGGTGGCAGAGATCTGGGTACACTGGACAGGACAGAGAGGAAGAATTTTTTTTTTTTGCCAAGAACATTAATAAAGTGAAGAAGAAGAAGAGAAGAAGAAGAAGAAGAAGAAGAAGAAGAAGAAGAAGAAGAAGAAGAAGAAGAAGAAATCTTTTCTCTAAAATAGAAGAATAATAAGAAAAAGAAGAAGAAGAAGAAATCTTTTCTCTAAATTAGAAGAAGAAGAAGAAGAAGAAGAAGAAGAAGAAGAAGAAGAAGAAGAAGAAGAAGAAATCTTTTCTCTAAAATAGAAGAAGAAGAAGAAGAAAAAGAAGAAGAAGAAATCTTGTCTCTAAATTAGAAGAAGAAGAAGAAGAAGAAGAAGAAGAAATCTTTTCTCTAAAATAGAAGAAGAATAAGAAAAAGAAGAAGAAATCTTTTCTCTAAATTAGAAGAAGAAGAAGAAGAAGAAGAAGGAAGAAGAAGAAGAAGAAATCTTTTCTCTAAAATAGAAGAAGAATAAGAAAAAGAAGAAGAAATCTTTTCTCTAAATTAGAAGAAGAAGAAGAAGAAGAAGAAGAAGAAGAAGAAGAAGAAGAAGAAATCTTTTCTCTAAAATAGAAGAAGAAGAAGAAGAAGAAGAAGAAGAAGAAGAAGAGAGAAGAAGAAGAAGAAGAAGAAGAAGAATCCTAATTCAAATTAAGGAAAGTACACACAAGAAGCAAAATATGGGATTATAGAATATGACGTCTTAAGCACTTCCTGAAAGTGCTCACGAAAAAGAAAATAAGACAACACATGAATATCTTATGTGTTTCAAGACTAAGCACAGAAAAGTGAGCATTCAGTAACTCTCTCTCTCTCTCTCTCTCTCTCTCTCTCTCTCTCTCTCTCTCTCTCTCTCTCTCTCTCTCTCTCTCTCTCTCTCTCTCTCAGTATGGTATATATATCATGCTTGCAACAAGTACCTGAATACCAATATGATACTGAAACCTTTGATATTGCGTCCAAAAAAAAACTTTACTCACTGAATATGTTTGTAAATAGCATTATATGTGTTGATTTTTATCTTTACCTGAAGCTTCAGTAATACCTGCAATATTCAAAGAGAGAATATGATTGAGGTCAGTGACGGAATGGGGCAGCGTTTAGTCATTCTAAGAATTGCTATCGGCTCAAATTACAAACCTTGATATTGTGCCAAGCTCTCTCTCTCTCTCTCTCTCTCTCTCTCTCTCTCTCTCTCTCTCTCTCTCTCTCTCTCTTCCTCTCTCTCTCTCTCTCTCTCTCTCTCTCTCCTGTTCACCTCTTTTATGTATCTATGTTTCCTCATCGCATTCTATCCCTCTTCCTTTATCACTTAATCTTATATTATATTTTCAACTTTACATTTGCTTATAATACTTTTGTTTTTCATAATATATATATATATATATATATATATATATATATATATATATATATATATATATATATATATATAATACTCTGTTTCAAACACGTTTGTGATATTGCTATACACAAGTAATTTAGTGGAAAAAAGATACACCGAATCTTCTAATAGGAAAATGGTCATTCCTATTGAAGTAATAATTCATAATGATTAATAATAATAATAATACTAATACTAATAATAATAAAAATAATAATAATAATAATAATGGCAGTAGTAGTAGCAATAGTAGTTGTAGTAGCAGCAGTGGTATACATACACCGTCTTGTGTGTGTATATGTTTAACACTATATGCCAAGTGAGGTCCAATATGCATAACATTTATTCTGAATAATTACTCTCTGTTAGTACACATGTGTGTGTGCGTGCATGTGCGTGTAGATATATGAATGTCAACTGAGCCGTAAACATGTAGTTAATTTTCATTTTCAAACAATAAGGATATATTTAGGCTCACGGAGTGAGGCCATAAGTCTGAGTGCGTGGTGAAGTTAAACTAGTCTACAAATCTTTCTTATTAAATATAAATCTAGGCTCTGTGTGTGTGTGTGTGTGTGTGTGTGTGTGTGTGTGTGTGTGTGTGTGTGTGTGTGTGTGTGTGTGTGTGTGTGTGTGTGCCCGCGCGTGACTTGTGCGTATCAATTCGTGTGTGTGTGTGTCGTTAACTCTGTATACCACAAGAACAGAAATAAATGCAACAATTTCCTTTTCTCTTTAAATTAATAGGGTATGTCTGGGATGACAGTGTGTATGCAGGCATGACTATGTATGTCATACCCATTAATGATTGCCTTCTTGTGTTTATATGAAGAGCCTTATGTTGGTGACTTCCCGTCTCCTGGTCATGTTTTTCGATGCACTCGTCGTGTATTTCCATAAATTTGTGTGTGTGTGATTACCCAATTGTGATTACCTAATTGTGTTTACGGGAAAGAGCCCAAAGCTCGTATCTTCCCGTCTCCTCATCGGTTCCATTTTAGACTTAGTGATACTTATCATACCTGTCCTTAAAACTATGGATTGAGATAGCATTAACTACCTCCTCGCTTAGCGAATTCCAATTATCAACTACTCTTACACTGAAAAAGTATTTCCTTACATCCTGCGAAGAAGTTTTCTTACGAAGCTTCAAACTATGACCTCTAGTTCTAGAGCCAGCCATATCAAAATATCGATCCCTATCCACTCTATCATAACCATGAAGGAATTTAAAGACTGTCACCATATCCCCCCTCACTCTTCTAGCTTCGAGTGATGGTAAGTCTAATTCCCTCAGCCTCTCATCATAACTGAGATTGCGTATTTCTGGCACCAGTTTCGTGGCATGTCTTTGAACTTTTTCAAGCTTAGCTATGTGCTTTTTCAAGTGCGGATTCCAAAAGGGGGCTGCATATTCGAGTTTTGGCCTCACATAGGTTACATAAATATTTCTGAACATTTGTGTGTGATTACCTAATTGTGATTACCTAATTGTGTTTACGGGAAAGAGCCCAAAGCTCGTATCTTCCCGTCTCCTGATCGGTTCCATTTTAGAGAGAGAGAGAGAGAGAGAGAGAGAGAGAGAGAGAGAGAGAGAGAGAGAGAGAGAGAGAGAGAGAGAGAGAGAGAGAGAGAGAGAGAGAGAGAGACTATACATGCATATTAAACTAGTTATGCTCAGGCAACTATAGTGTTTTCACGGTTGGGACAACTGTTAGTGATTCCCCGTCCCACACAAAATAAGTCAGGACAATAGCATTTGTGTTTATTACATTTGCATAATTTAGAATCAACGGAGTAAGGAGGACACAGAACGTGATTTCGCATTTCTAAGTTATACTATAATCCAGTCTATTTATACATGTCTGGTAAAATTAACATGTTTAATAGAATAGAATTTATCTATCATTAGATACTTAAGCTATATATACTTTACTGCCAACTGAGGAATGCATACTGGGTGTGGTTCCCCAGTACCTAGTCATATTAAAAAAGACAATGCATGTGTTTAAAGCAAGATAAAAGTACATACAATATCAGAAGTAATGCATGATTTAGTGTTACATGGGGAATGAGAAATGTCCGAGATGTTCCCCATTTTCCAGCCATATATATAAGCTTGTGTGCCAAAATGAATATTCTTACTACAACATTGTGTCTAATTTTAGATATGTATAACTAAATGTCAGCTCAGAATGATAACTGCCATGCTTCCCCGTTTCCCAGCCATATAAAATACATTTGTGTGAACGTCACAGAAACATTTATACTACAGCATCATCTGTCTAATATTAAGACTTATGAATTTGTGTCAGCCGAGGAATGAGCTAGATCTGTACTTCCCCATCTCCCAGTCATGTAGAAGTCTGTGTGGTAAGATAAATAGGATTATTACAACATCACCTGTCTATTGTTAGGTCTGCTTTTTTTCCCCGTCTGTCAGACATAAATAAAAAGTCATTATGTACATGTATGTGAGGCATTATCATCATTCTTGGTCCATCATCACTTTTCTATTATTAGATCCGCATGAGGAAAGAGCAGTAGTCGTGGTTCCCTGTCCAACAGCCATACTACAACATAATTTGTCTGTTGTTAGTCATCATCAAAGATGTAGTGTCAGCTCATGAAGAAATCACTGTTCAATGTTTCCCCGTCCTCCAGCCATATAAAAAAAAAAAGTGTGTACATGTGTGGCAATATGAACATTCTTGGTGTAACATCATTTGTATATTATTAGGTCTGCATAATTTAGGTGTCAGCTGAGAGGAAGAAAAAAAAAATGGAGGGGTGGGTATGTAACGGGTGCCAACACAGGTAAAATCTAATCCAATCAGTTCTGTGGTATGTGGCACACCTCAAGGTCTAACTGCCTTAGTTAAGAAAAAAAAATGTGATAACATACATATTATTATATAGTAAAAAGTTTTTCAATTTCTAGTTTTTCTTGTTTAAAATATGAAAAAATAATAAAAAATAAAATGAATCAAATTTAAATAACAAAAACGTGACATTTTGTTTAAATTTTTTTAAATATATAGAAATAAAATAAAAAAATATATATATATAATTTTGTTTATATAAAAAGGTGTAGCGTAAATTACCTGGGACTATACAAAGGAGACACCTGAAGGTGTCTTTTATAAATTGAATGTGTAGAACGTCCCCGCTCTCTCTCTCTCTCTCTCTCTCTCTCTCTCTCTCTCTCTCTCTCTCTCTCTCTCTCTCTCTCTCTCTCTCTCTCTCTCTCTCTCTCTCTCTCTCTCTCTCTCTCTCTCTCTCTACATATATATGTATGTATATATGTATGTATGTAGGTATATATATATAATATATATATATATATATATATATATATATATATATATATATATATATATATATTAGATAGACATATAGATAAATAGATACATGAACAGGAAGATAGATGAAGCCAGACCTTCCTACATAACTACCATATTTTCCTCTATATTAGTATATATATGCAAGTGTCTATTTATCTAAATTTCTTAAATATACCTTTCCACCCTAAGTATTATATCTAAGCATCTGCATGTTTGTTTATCATGTAATATGTCTTAGTCTCGCTATTTATATAAACATCTGTGTATATGTCTCTCACACTATCCACCAGTCTCATTACGTGTCATTTTGCACATTTGTCCTTTTTATAATTGCAGCACATGATAAATCCTTCATATCATGGTAAGAAAACTCATTCCACTTTATCTTGACACATGAAATCATTCCGCAGTCAATCATTCTTCAATCAGTGTCAACATCAAACATAAAGGGAGATTCATGGAGTGTGGCATGTATCAAAAACTTATGAAGTATAAAAAAAAAATAATCTATGCATAGTACCCCTTGTCAACTCAACAGGCTCACTTAACACAGACATATTAATTGGTAATTGAACAACTGCCCCCAGGAAGTAATAATAATAATAATAATAATAATAATAATAATAATAATAATAATAATAATAAAATTATAATAATAGTAATAATAACAATAATAATAATAATAAATAATAATAATAATAATAATAATAATAATAATAATAATAATAAAATTATAATAATAATAATAATAATCGGTTTTACCTCACAGACTCCCTTTTCTACTAAGAGCTAGAACGATGTCTTCCTGCAAAGGACTTTGGTTTTGGCAGGTGTGATCATTACCCTTGGCGAAAGCCCTTCCTAACCTTAGACATGGTGGGTCTAGAACCCTAGACCTGATGGCTCGAAGTCGCGAGCGCTACTACTTTATAACGGTGACCTATAATAATAATAATAATAATAATAATAGTAAAAACTTTAATTCAATCATCTGGTAAATACACTTCCATGTATGAATATACACTGAGCAAGAAATAAAAAATTCAATTAGTGCGCTACATAAATTCTCTTTTATTTTTTATTACAAGGAATAAAAGTTAAAAATATCTCAAAAATGCGTAGACCTTTATGTTAGACATTGCTGAAATTATTTCCCTAATGAGAAAAAATTACAGTGACAAGGATATGTAACTGTCATATGTCCCCAGAAATAACATTCACATCTGAATAATGGAAAGTGTTTCATATCCCACTCTTAGACATCTGTCTTCACTTCAAAGAGAACATTAGTTTGACATTAAAGTGCATAATCCAAGGATAATAACATTAAAATTTTGCTACAGTTATTTAGAACTCCAAACTCACATGCCGCTCTGTCAGACGATCCTGGTTCTATCCCCAACTTTGTGACAGCATAGAAAACATCCGTTTGACAGCAGAGTGCTTTACACCAAGGAAATTTATGGAATAGAAGCACAGTAGGTGTTATAATGTATTTTCTTAGTGAAATATTGCCTGCATTGTTAAAACACATGTTCAAAACCGCACTGTTGAAAACCACGCAAGAAGCGGGACATTAATACCTTGTTGGAGGTGATTTTTACTCCAAGCTAATATATGCTTTTGTATTACGCATACTTAGTTTTAACGCGAAGAGGATACTATTGCAGAAAAAAAGAAAACTTACACCCTCATACAATTACAGTGTATAACTCAGATGATAAAATCATTGAAACTCTGAACAGGTATTTCAAAGTCAACACAAATAAAACTTTCCACACTTCAGCATCAATAACTTCTAATTATAACTCAAATTTCTTTAAAAACACAAAGAAAATACTGAAATAAATATTGAGGGTCCCATCACAATCCAACCAATGGAGAGAAGCATCCCAGATCAAATCGATGCGGGTCCTAGTCTCATGCCAATAGAAAGGGTTATTGTTAATTATGGCAATTTACCGTAAAACACTGAGAATAAATACTATAATCTTCATTATCAAACCATGCACAGCTTCTACTTCCTAATTTTAAGTTTAGATACGAAATAAGAGGATATTAGAACAAGAGAATATGAAAACAAAATATCTTCCCAAGACTAATAATCTTAGACCTCACCACACATGGTCAGTCAATATTAGGAATTTGAACGCAGGCAGAGACCAATAAATTATATATACCTTAATATCTAAATAATAATACACTAGTCACATAATACTAATAATAATAATAATAATAATCCATATACCAAAGCCATATTCCCCCTTTTAAGGGGGGTGGCTGAGTCTAAGAAAATACTTTGACTTTAAATAATAATAATAATAATAATAATAAATAATAATAATAATAATAATATAATACTAATACTAATACTAATACTAATACTAATACTAATACTAATACTAATACTAATACTAATACTAATAATAATAAGAAGAAGAAGAAGAAGAAGAAGAAGAAGAAGAAGAAGAAGAAGAAGAAGAAGAAGAAGAAGAAGAAGAAGAAGAAGAAGAAGAAGAAAGAAGAAGAAGAAGAAGAAGAAGAAGAAGAAGAAGAAGAAGAAGAAGAAGAGAAGAAGAAGAAGAAGAAGAAGAAGAAGAAGAAGAAGAAGAAGAAGAAGAAGAAGAAGAAGAGAAGAAGAAGAAGAAGAAGAAGAAGAAGAAGAAGAAGAAGAAGAAGAAGAAGAAGAAGAGAAGAAGAAGAAGAAGAAGAAGAAGAAGAAGAAGAAGAAGAAGAAGAAGAAGAAGAAGAAGAAGAAGAATGCACAAGTCAATAATAATAATAATAATAATAATAATAATAATAATAATAAACAATAATAATAATAATAATTTTCCCCTTAAGACTAACAATAAATAGACTTTCCCAATTACAGTACCCTCAGTGTGAAAACTAGCTATTACAAAAGTGTGAGTATATGTATGTACATGACTGTGTCCTTCCCTCTTGCAAGTGTGACGTTCACGGAGTGAGATTAGGACGTTTATTACCTTATAATGAGATCATCTAATTATAAAACGCCAGAGATGGTGGGCTTGGGAAAGGGTCGAGCTAACTAGAGACTGCTCAAAGGAATAACATCTTTTATCATCCCTTCACATCTGACAAGTCATTACACTCTCCATCTCTGTTTTTCTTTGCTTTATGTTTTCTTCGTGCCCAGGCCCGATAAGGACTATTTTATTTTATTATTTTTTTTTGGCCCGTCCTGGTGTCACAATCATAATATATATATATACTATATATATATATATATATATAAGAATATATATATATATATATATATATATATATATATATATATATATATTATTATATATAGTAGTTATGGTTATTCCACATTTTTACAATGTTCTGAATGTTGTCATTTCTTCTCCAACATTATCCTAACAATGTTGAAGTTACAAAAAGACCATTCAGTGTATGACATTAATAGTAGTTACCATTTTATAATTTATGCAACTATCCAAATATTTTTGAAGAGAAGAAAGTGTCTTTTCGGTCACTTGATATTGATATTTTTTAGGTACATTATGCGGATATTGGGTCAATGTGCACTTCTACTAAGTCTGTAAATTCAGAGTTCTTATAAATAACTGTTGAATTACATCAACAATAAAATATATTGCATAATATATCCACCCCTTTCAAAGAGATGCTTTTGAAGTCGCTAAGTTCTGGTTTATCAATAATGAATTATTAAAAATAAGAACAAATTTCAGAGAGAATGTGAAAGTCACAATCACATGAAATTTTCATGAACGAGAAACATGAAAAAGCTTCGAAACGGGAAAAAAGTTCAGGTACACTTTGATAAAACTCAGCTAAAACTACCCATAAGTTATGCTATGAAAATATCAAAATACCTTTTGTCACCCATAAATTCTAAGGCTGTGACCATTTTCTTTATTACATTATATTTTACCATTTTTCTATATTTCTTCTCCAGGTAACGTCATGAGTGACTAATCCCTCACCTGGGTCACAAGCCAGGAGCTGTGGCCCAGGGTACATGGTTGAACACATATCTTCAAATACTTCCTCCTTTAGTAGGTAAGTATTTCTTAATATGGTATGTTGATATAAGTAATCTAGAAATAGCATTATTACGCTGTTCCTTAATATATCTTTAGGTAAATAATTCATTACCAACTCACCTTCTTTAGAGACAAAACACAGTTATTAATATTATTATTATTATTATTATTATTATTATTATTATTATTATTATTTTTATTATTATTATTATTATGGCTGTCCATCTAAAAAATATTTTTTATCATAAAACATCACGTAAAAAGAAAAGAAAAGATTGCTGTGTTATATTCTATATTTTTTATGTGTAACACCGGGACAGGCAAAAGAAAATAACACTGCCCTCATCAATAAAGGCCCGGGAACGAGTAAACATTAAGACGAAGGAAAAGAAAAAGGTTATGGACAAGGCAGAGATGAGGTAATGATACAGTACATGACCTCAATAAACTGTTACATAAATTATAACCATCATAAATCATTTTATTCCCAGTTAGATACAGCAAAAGAAATCAGATTTTTCGCGTCCCAAATACTTACATATGACATGTCTTTAAGCCCACGAAAGCTAATAACACACATTCATGCCATGCTTTCAGTTTACAGATGTTCTTTAAATTAGGTTTAAATAACTCGTGTTAGTTTCAAAAAAGTACACCAATTCTAAAAATATGTCCTAGGAATGGTGGGATAAAAAAGGATTCTAAATTGTTTGGAGTTTCTAAGAAAGCCAAGTAGTGACCAGTGGGCACGTCCAATTACTTAATTACTAAGTCTTTTTACGAACATATTATTATTTTTTTTTTTATAAAATACCAACATAACTCTGTTGTTGGATTACCAGCGTAGCACTCCCAGACAGGAAGATTAATTAGTGTCTATCTTCTTTAGTGAGGTTACGGTAAAAATATAGGTTAACCCATTAAACGAATTTAGGTCAAGTGGTAATGCGAGATAGAATGAGACGCTTTCTTTCTTTCTTTTAAGCTTTTCGCTTTCAATGAAACAATATTTCTCTTCAGTAATAAGGGTTGGCATGCTTACTATACTAAATATTAAGTGAATTCTCTCTCTCTCTCTCTCTCTCTCTCTCTCTCTCTCTCTCTCTCTCTCTCTCTCTCTCTCTCTCTCTTTATATATCTATCTATCTATTTATCTGTGTGCGCGTATGTAAATCTCACAAACATTTCATCACACAGCTATTAAAAGTGACAGAATTAAATGACAAAACTTCATTTTAAATATATTTACCAGATATGTACAAGTTTTTCCTACTAAAAACGAGACTTCTCTATCTATACTCATATAACGTATTATAAAAGTGACTGTCTCCATTATATGACTGATCACAAGAAGCTGCAAGTCTCTACAATAAACAATATTTTAGCACCTCGAATAATCCACGCATGGCTCCAAGGAAAATAAAAGTCAACAGCCTCAAAAAGAATCACATCGCTTACTATTATAGATGAACCCTAGAACTTGGCCACGTTCCTTGCAAGTAAGAAATGTGAATGTATATATAGAGTAAAGAATCCGAGTCTTGCTACAGAAAGCGAGGCTGGCTCGTTCTCTTTCACAGCAAGTGAACCTAGAGGGGAAAATGGACAACTGTCTTTGTCAATATGACACAACATAAAATATTCATTTTACCTATATCGTTGATAAAGGAACACGAATTGCTGTAACTGGAAATATATCTGTCGTTTATAAGGAAAGTAATTTTCTTCTTTCTTAGGAACGCAAATTTACCATATATGGGATGGCGTTAATGGACAAAAATATCTCTGACCACAAGACAGACGATTTTTTTTTTCTTTTTTTAAAGGGCAAATAACCATGTGAGGAGAGTTGTCAATGGACAAATACCTTTGTCAACACGACACAAAGGGAGATAATTCTCCTTCTGAAAGCGCAGACTGATAATGGTAAACAGATTTGCTAACTTGACACAAGGCGAAATACGTCTCTTATGAGCGAGTGATAACTTTTCAAAAACGGACGTATATTCAAGAAAATGTAGCTGTATACCATAGACTTAAACCAATGGAATATTCAGTATTTGCCTTCCTATTAACTATTCAATACATACTTACTTAATGCGCAGATTCCGCAATATTAAACCTCAATAATAATAATAATAATAATAATAATAATAATAATAATAATAATAATAATGTTCCGGTTTTACGTTACGGACTCCCTTTTCTACCAAGGGCTGGGACGGTTGCCCTCTTGCGAAGGACTTGGTTTAGCAAATGTAATCGTTACCCTGAGTGCATGCCCTTGCTAACCTCAGACCATGACGGGGCGCGAACCCTCGACCTGACGCCTCAAAGTCGCGGAAGCTACGGCTTGAGCCGCGGTGACTACAATAATAATAATAATAATAATAATGATTATAAATATAAATTTCCAGCAGTAGATGGTCCAACTGATTTGGTTGAGGAATGAGTGAGGTGCGAAAACTGGGGTTGAAAGAACCCCAATACAGTATATTCCAGCCACATCCAAATCATCAAATGCTGTTCCTATCACTTCATAAGATTCACCAACATTAATTGCTGCCTTCCTGGGTAGTATATATATAAAGAAAGTTTTGATCATATTATCTATATATTGAATGGTTTGGTGAAGTTTACTATCTCACGCGACTCTTGCCACATGGCTTCTTGGAATTCTTTTGTCCAAAAATAAAAGTGAATCCTTTCATACAACAATTCGTTGGGTCTAAAAACACAACAGTAAGCTGCACTGCCTTCGGTCAATGTCCTGAAATACAGTCCAGATATACAGTATGTCTTCAGAAATTAATTTGTAATTTATAGTGTGTCTGAACGATGTCCAAACGCATTAAACGAAACATTATGAAGGCTGAAATTAGGACAAGAGCAGAAAATAGCAAGAAAAATATTCTGACATTCAAATTCATGAAATGAACATACAGTAACATGTGTTAATTATTTTTTCACATGGCACTGAATTATATTTACATTTACAGACACTTTGGGAATTTTAAATTCGTGACATATCAGTCAGTCTAGTGTACTGTACTTGATTACCGAAAATTATCAGTGAGTAAATTTATGATTAGGTCTTTTAATATGAAACTTCCAAACATGTATTTATGCCCTTATAACACACATATACATGATGAAACTGTTCAACCACAGAACCTAAAATCCAATGGTACACACACACACACTGAGCTTTCAAGATGGCACAGACTAGACAACAGATTTCTAAAGCTTCATCCGTTGGGCCTTCTAAAACGACAGGAGCTAAGTATCGCAAGAGGTCCACAACTAACCTCGCCTTCATATACCGAAATGGTTCTGGCGAGAAGATTTCTGAGCCGGGTTTGAGGTTTGTGGCTTACTGCCACTGACCTACTGCAGAGTGGCAGGACGATGACTATTGGAATAGGGAGTAAAGTGAGAAATAGGGTCACCTGTGCTTTGTTCTCTCTCTCTCTCTCTCTCTCTCTCTCTCTCTCTCTCTCTCTCTCTCTCTCTCTCTCTCTCTCTCTCTCTCTCTCTCTCTCTCTCTCTCTTCTTCTTCTCTCTTCTTCTTCTTCTTGTTCTTCTTCTTCTTCTTCTTCCTCTTCCTTCATATTTTCTAACTCATCCGCTTATTCCTTTTCCCCTCTTCTGCACACAACATCGACGACCCAGGGAGGGAGTCACGAGTAACAAACCTTCTGAAACCGGTTCTACTTTGGTGCCACAAATATTATGAAGATAATATGCAATCATTCTCTAATATATTTCTTCTAATACTCCCTGTGGTTTCTTTTGACCACAATTATTATATTTTCTTGTTTAGGGAAAAATTGCGTATGACTAGAATTATTATTACTGTACAGAACCCACACACTTTTTTTCCAAAAATGTGGCATTCACCAACATAATCCCGAAAAGTGGCACCCACCCACTTACCCTTTAATGAAATAAAAAGAAATTAAAAACTTGCTTTTACATTCAAACCAAATAAATGTATAATTTTCGCAATAATTCAAGGTCCTTCACTGTAATATATCCAACACAGATATTAAGCAATGCTTAACATAATCAAATACATAGATAAGTAATCAATTAATTAATTATAGATAAACCCGTCACCATTTTCGTGAACATAATCTGCTATTAATTTAATGAAAGTCGACTTCATTAATTTTGCAAATAAATGCTAGACACATATCAACAAGTAAGAATTTCTCAACAGCTTCCTCATATTCATCTATTTAATGACAACAATTATTTGTCAATGTATAATTTAACCTAATATAATACTTTCGCTTACCAAAGCACTAAACGATGCTAATTTATGTTAATTCATAATTCTGACCGATTCAAATAACTCCTATAAAGAAGGTCCAAAATAAACACCGAGAATTTACCCTCATTCTTGTCCTTCCTTCGAAGAGGAAGTGACAAGAACACGACTTTACAGCTTAGATAAATTCAACTTTATTTGCGCAATTTTTGAAACACGTGGCTTCTGCAGTCGCGTTCAGTTCCACTTCGTATATTTCTGTGGCAAAAACAAATGGATATGTGGCAACAGAGTGCCTTTGGGAGTGAGTGTAAAATCAAGCAAAAGTGCAGAGAATTTTTCTTTACCTGCACAAACAGAGGCACACTGTTGCCAAATTATATATTCTTACAGACCTAGTTTACCATGTAGAAATTAGCAAAATTGTACACAAACACACACACACACACATTATATATATATATATATATATATATATATATCTAGAAGAGTAAGGGGGGATATGGTGACAGTCTTTAAATTCCTTCATGGTTATGATAGAGTGGATAGGGATCGATATTTCGATATGGCTGGCTCTAGAACTAGAGGTCATAGTTTGAAGCTTCGTAAGAAAACTTGTTTGCAGGATGTAAGGAAATACTTTTTCAGTGTAAGAGTAGTTGATAATTGGAATTCGCTAAGCGAGGAGGTAGTTAATGCTATCTCAATCCATAGTTTTAAGGACAGGTATGATAAGTATCACTAAGTCTAAAAATGGAACCGATCAGGAGACGGGAAGATACGAGCTTTGGGCTCTTTCCCGTAAACACAATTAGGTAATCACACACACACACACACACACACACACACACACACACACACACACACACACACACACACACACACACTATATATATATATATATATATATATATATATATATATATATATATATATATATATATATACACGCACGTAGACACACACTGACATAGTGGGAAAAATTCTAATTACGTATGCCCAGCATGTCATACGAGGCAAATATGAGGATTGTCTAAAATGGTAAAAGAAAATGTATTCAACAATTGCATTTCCATCAATGTTGTAGCAGGTGACTAAAAGCGATAGAATAGCCAGGGTGGTTGGCAATTCCTTCTTTTAATGAATTTTCCCTATCCATAAAACCGCACAGAGAAGAGGCAGTTACATAGGGGTATATTTAAAGCATTGCTCGCTCATTTATTGGTTTCAGTTGTTGAAACCACTCAGCAGGAGCTGGAGTCACTATTCAAGATTATATATATTCATTATATATATCATTATATATATATATATATATATATATATATATATATATATATATATATATATATATATATATATATATATATATATATATATATATGGCATATTATTTACACTCCATTACAACCCAAAACAAGTATGTTCCAATTACGTCATTACAATGAACACATTATACATACACTTGACATTACACCCTTCAACCCATTCCTTTCAGAACATAATTCTCGTCTTTATTTCCCTTCCTCCGTCTTTTCCTCTCACGCTCACTTTTTCCCCTTTGTCTCAATGCCATGCGCCATGTCACTGTGCCTCGTTCACCCCCTAATCCCCCCTTAAATAAGCATTCATTAAGTCTGATGTCATCCCTTCAAAAGGAGGAGTATTGTCAGGTGGTGATGTGGCCCAAAAGTACATTTTGGGTGGCACCAACGTCATCATATAGGGGAAAGAGATGGTTTTTTTAAGTTACATAAAACCTTCATTTAAACGGCATAAAAAGGTTTAACTTATATATATATCTGCATATATATAAGACATTGTTAACATTTCTATTTATTCATTTAAATATTTATGTAATTGCTTTCTGTTTAAGTATCATAATCCTTAGTTTAAAACACACTAAATATCTGTTCCTTATTTATAATCAGATAGAGAATGTGCTCTAAATATATATTTATTGCAAATATTTATTAATTCATTTATTTGCATTTTTCTCCTTTTTACCTTAAAGTTACAAAAAAAAAAAAAAACTCAATCCAGATATATTTTAAAAGGGTTGGTTTATGTATATGTCCATATCTATAGGTTCTCTGTACTTTGACTATTTTTTGTCTGTCGTTTTCCTTTGTGTAACATTACCTCATCTCTGCTTTGTCCTTAACCTTTTTCTTTTCCTTCGTCTTGGTGTTTTCTTGTGCCCCGGCCTTTATTGATGAGGATAGTTTTTGCCTATCCCGGTGTCACGAAAAAAAATTATATATATATATATATATATATATATATATATATATATATATATATATATATATATATATATATATATATATAAAACACCTATTTATATCATATTTTTAGTTATTCATAGCTTCAATTGTAAGTTTTTCCTTTTTTTTCTCAGATTACACAAAACCTCAATTGAGAAAACGTAAAATGTACGAGTATCAGTAAATAAGCATAACATTCTATTTATGAACTTATATGTGTTATTTAATTTTTCTTTATTAATTTAAAAGTTTAATAATCCACACACACAAAAAACGAATAACAAAATATATGTTCAACATAAAAACAATAAATATTATAAATTTATCTGTTCACATATTTGTGAACTTTTTCTTCTTTTTTAAAGTTACACAAAACCTTCAAGTTAGTAAATAGAAAGGACTCAACTTACACATATCTGCATATAACATCTATTTATTTCACATATCTATTTACACATTTATTTGTGTATTTAGTTTTAATTCTTTGATTTGACACAAAGAAACAAAGGACAAGTCTTTGTTTGTTTGTTTGCAGTTCCAAATGATACTTTCCTGAGATTATCAAAGCGTTAAGAGATAAATCCATTTAGTGACAGTTCTATCTCTTTGTAAGTAAGTTTGGGAAAATTTAAATTAATTTAAGGAAATATAAATCTATAATAAAGGCACTGAATAGAAAGGTAGAGTAAATAAATAAATAAATAAATAAAAATAAATAAACAAATATATAAATATACAAATGTTTATTATCAAATTTTCGCAAACTCTTAATTACCACACTTCTCTGATAACAGATGAATAGAAAAGCTAATAATGTAAATATATGGGCATATAGATACATAATGAAATATATATATAATAAATAAATTAATTAATTAATTAATAATGCTATTTCGAGGCACTTTTGAAAACAAATTTACTGCTACATCTGACCCTTAGGAAATTACCTACCATCTCCGATTTACATGTTAGGAAATAAATTGTTGGAAAACTATAACTTAGAAAATTCGAACAAAACTACACGTTTGAATATGCGAGGGTAAGTTAGAATTTGCATTGCGTAATCCGTAAAAAATTACGAAGTACAAAATGAATTAGGTTAAATATGTCCACAATAAACAAATCGTGCATTTTAGAACATTGAACAACTAAAGTGCACACACGTGCGTGAGAGAGAGAGAGAGAGAGAGAGAGAGAGAGAGAGAGAGAGAGAGAGAGAGAGAGAGAGAGAGAGAGAGAGGAGAGAGAGAGAGGGGGGGGGGGGGGGGTATTGCGCGCATGCTAATTCTGCGTTATTCTGAAAAGAACTTTGAATTGCAAAGCATGGCAACAAGTTATGATTTAAGACCTCCCAAGGTGCCACATGAAAGGTGTCTCTCCGCTAGACCCAGCTGGAGACCAAAAAAGGAATGTTGTCAACTCAGCGAGCTCGAACAGAAAAATACTGAGATGCATTGTTGGATTAAGTGGTGGAACAGCATCTTCAAGAGCTCTTACAGTTCTGATCTGATCCGGTTTTACGTTACGGACTCCCTTTTCTAGTAAGGGCTAGGACGGTGCCCCCTTTCGAATGACTGGTTTTGGCAGAGTGTGACCGCTACTCAGAGCGAATCCCCTTTCTAAACTCAGACATGGTGTCATGCATCTACGTGGTTATATTTCCAAGTAAAGTAAATATAACAACGTAGATGCAGGAGAGATCTACCACCCGGCCACGGCGGTCATTTAAAAGTTTTGATAAGGATATACACAAATCTTACCATTATTATGCTCTATAAATAAATACATAAAAAGATTAATACTTATGCAAAGAAATTAATTAATTAATGAGAAATAAATAAGCATACAAAAAAGAAAATAAAAATATATGGTACACCTGACCTTATCTTTAAATAATTATTATAATCTTGAATCTTTTTTCAAGTCAACTGTACTGCATTTGGGGAATGAAACGTACTAGTCGACAAGAAGTTAAGTATACAGATAAAGTATCATCTTCAATGTTCACAAAATTAATTATAAATATGCTGAACGATATAGATAGATAGATGGATAAATAGATAGATAGACAGCTAGATAGAGAGACAGATAGAGATAGAGAGATGGATAGATAGATAGATACTATTATCCACGAAAATATTTACTCTGAACATCAGAGAAAATGAACAACATAGTCATGCTGCCTTAACCGACCAAGCTACTACGGCTTATAAAAATCTGCATGTCATACTTCATCCAGTACAAGCAAGCACTTCTCTCGTCGCTGCTTACATTAATTTGTTATAGTTTTTTAGCGTTTTTTTTTTTGTCCATATCCTGAGTCTTAAAGATTGCTGACTGCAAAACACATCATATATCAATGATGAATCAATGTGGTGACGGTATTACTGGGATGTGATGATGGTGTTGCTAGTACCTGCGGCGGCGAAGTGTTAGTGGCAAAGATAATAATGATGTAAATAGTAGAGGTGTTAATGCCATTACTGGCAGAGCTGGTGATGGTGTTATTGGTAGAAGAGACGATGGTCTTACTGCTGGAGGAAGTGATGGTGTTACTGGCAGAAAATGGTCCAGATGTTTCTGGCAGAATATGGTGATGATGTTACTGCTGGTGGAGGTGGTGATGTTAGCAACAGGGATAGTGAGGGTTTTAATAATAAAGGTGGCAGTGATGGTGTTACTGGTCGAGGTAGTGAAGTTAGTGACTGAAATGGTAGGGCTTTAACTGGTAAAGTTGGTGGTGATGGTGTTACTGGTAGAGCTTGTATTGATGGGGTTTCTGATAAAGGTGAATATGTTGTTAATGGAAGGTGTATGTCTTACAAGTAGAGATGGTGGTGATGATGTTACCAGTTTAGTTGAATGTATAATGGTAGAGGTAGTGGTGATGCCGTTAATAATAGACGAATGTGTTAATAGCAGAAAAGGTGATGATGGAGTTATTGGTAGAGGTGGTGGTGATGGTTTTACTGCTAGTAGCAGAGGAAGCTCGAGACGCTATTGCCAAATTTAGGACTTCGCTTTCCTCTTGATAATGTTTTTTTTTTTCTCTTCCCTTGGCACGAGCGGGGGTGTTCAAGTATAGCCTTTGTGTGTTTGGACAGTGAACTTGGCACATATAAGTTCTCTAAAGGATGTGTCTTCTTTAGGCTTTGTTGTGGTTCTCATCATACTTTATTTTTCCTACGTTCCGTTCAAGGAATTTGTGTTATACAGATAATCATGGTTATTTTGTGTCTCTCTCAGAATATTTGAGTATTACTGATATATCAAAATTATATCTCTCTCCGTGCATTTCCGATCAAAGGATATATATTTTATTTAATGTCTCTAAGCATAAACGATATATACCCACTTTCACACCTAAGTGGCACGTCGCACGTGGCATGCCTCGTGACATGCCAGTTGAAAACGAACATCCGGAAATCTATGAAACCTTTCACACAGAAGTGATGTGATACGTCCCATGTGCCAGGTGCGACTTGCGACGCTAGTCGCACGTGGCATATGGGATGCGTCACGCCACTTCTGTGTGAAAGGAGTCATAGATTTCCTGATGTTCGTTTTCAACTGGCATGCCACGTAGCATGCCACGTGCGAAGAGCTACTTTGGTGTGGAAGAGGCCTATGAAATGTTAAGTCCTCTGAAGACTTTGTCGTGATTTACAACTTTTTTCTAACTTCCCCTTAAAGCTTTTTTTTTTTCTTTTTTACATTTTATAAATATATATTTTGATATAATAGAAGCAATCCGAATTCTATGTCTTATTTGGAATAGAATGAATATTGTTTAATCACAGAATAATGTAATTAATAACTAAATACAAGAATAGCTATATTTATAACTGAATAATTACATAAACAAAGAAATAAAGACATTTAATACTGAAATATTAGAATATTTCTAAATTGTCAGACCATTTCCGATTGAAATCATGACCACGATTGTATATAATAATAATAATAATAATAATAATAATAATACTCTAACAATAATAATAATAATAATAATAATAATAATAATAATAATAATAATACTAACAATAATAATAATAATAATAATAATAATAATAATAATAATAATAATACTAACAATAATAATAATAATAATAATAATAATAATAATAATAATACTCTAACAATAATAATAATAATAATAATAATAATAATAATAATAATAATAATAAAAACTCATCAACTTAAAAGAAAAGATAAATCACTGACAAAATACCCACTTCAAATGTCTTCTCTAATCCAAGACAAGTACAGAGTTCAAGTTATTTATTTATTTATTCTATTTCGGTAAAACAACCGTATGCGTTCGTTTATAGAGAGATATCTTACTAACCACAAAAATTTATCAAAAACATATTTCCATTTCCACAAGATAAAAATATTTCTATTAAATTTTCACTTTTTTTTCTCAGTTGAGGTCAAATACCCGCCAGGAGTTCTTTCATTACAGAATTTCGCATCCTGATAAGAGGAGAGGAAGCGGTCTTCCCAGGGAACAAATAGAAAAAAAAAATCCTTTATATATTTTTTTCTTTTCGCATTATCATGACTCATATGCCGCTGAATCAAAGAAGGTGGCCACAACTGAACTAAAAAAGGGAGAAAATTGGGCTTAATCAAACCCTGTTCAGGCTCACCCTTCTGTTAGCTGTTCTACTGCAAGAACATTTTTCAGTAAGGACGAAAAGGCCGGTCTTTCACTCCCTTATCCCTCTTAGCCACCTCTTACAACACATATACGGTATATGTAAAAAATGTTATTTCCCCCCACCACCCCATAGGATGCATGTTCAGGCAATCACTCCCTCTGACACAGAAATGCTTCCAAATTTAATGCAAGAGTTAGTGCTTCTGGCGAGAAATATTACTTACAGCATTCAAGTTCCTTTTATTTAATTGCAATTACTGAAAGTCTGTTCCTTTTAAATCCATATATTAATAAAATTTACTTCCTACTTTCCATCAATTTCAAAAACAATATCAAGACAACTGATATTCCAAAACTTGACAGCTGATTTAACTTTAATGTAAATCATAAAAATATACATCTGAGTATGCATACTTTAAACTACAAAATTAATTATAAATATATTTTCAATAACATACGGGCATATGTGTATCTGAAAAGCAATATATACCTGTTCCAGATTAAAATTTAAGCCCACTGCACACTTATACTTCATCAATATACACATGAAGTTACCTATTGTATCACCACTGTAACATCTTATGAAACGGTAAGTATTGACTGCCATATCAGGAAATGGCCACAGTTTACTGAATGTCTATATATTTTACACCAAGTGCCTAACCTCTTTAGTGGGTATTAATATATCATACTTAATGATACCCATACCTAGTAGTCACTGTGGCTCAAGCGGTAGCGTCCGCGCTCTGAGGCGTCAGGTCGAGTGTTCGCTCCCCGTCACGGTCTGAGGTTAGCAAGCGCATGTACTTAGGGTAACGATTACATCTGCCAAAACAAGTCCTTCGCAAGACCGGCCTAGCCCTTGGTAGAAAAAAGGAGTCCGTGACGTAAAACCGGAACAAAAAAAATGAGACATACCTACAACAGACAAGAATTCGAACCAACAGCACACTGGTAATCCATCCATACACAAACAGTTACCAGCGATAACTCTACGCGTCTAAGATGTTATCTCTCGAACAAGAAATTATCAGTCGACTGAATGTCTCCACTGATATCACACACATATCTAAACTTCGTACAGATTTGTCTACACATTATATACTCTTCCTTGTACCATAATATCCCTCACAGGAAATCGAACCTAGAGCATACCGATAAGTTATCAATGTAAGAAGGGATTACTATACGTAGTAACGTAGAATCTCTAAATTGTGGATCGAAACCATTCTTTTAATAACTTATACTTTTACTTATGATGACAGCGTGTTTATATTACATCTTAGCATGCATAAGCGCATTAATACACTACAAAAATAAGTATGCGTATACACTTTACATACGCATGCATGATTAGAGTCAACATGAGTTCGAAAATAGATATATGTGAAAGTGCATACCAATATCCATCCAATACACAGAGATGAGTAATAAATAGTGACTATAAAAAAAAAACTATGTCACATATAACAAATCAGGTGTTACAGACTAAGGTGTAAACATCCGTACCTAAAACAATACTCGAGAAAATAATTGAGTACATTTCAGAAGTTGTTGAACATACAATTATCTCTTGACTTTTATCTCTTCTCTTGTATTAGTTGCTGTTTACAGCTCTCAGGATAGAAGAGATTTTTTGATATTCTCTCATCGTTGTCCATTTGCAAGGCTTTGCCGTGATTTTATATGAATAAACTTAGTCCAACTCGCGTTTTATATATATATATATATATATATATATATATATATATATATATATATATATATATATATATATATATATATATATATATATATATATATATATATATATATATATATATATATATATATATATATATATAAAACCATGAGTACAGAAGGGAATTTTTGATGCCTATCTGCCTTCATACATGGATTTCATTTTTTTTTTTTTTACACCAGGACGGGCCAAAAAAATAATAAAATAAAACAGCCCTCATCGGGCCTGAGCACGAAGAATACATAAAGCAAAAAGAAACAGAGATGGAGAGTGTAATGTATTGTCAGATGTGAAGGGATAATAAAAGAGGTGTAATGAATATCCAAGAATATTCAGTGTAGCGGTAGGCATAGAAAAAGTTAATTCCAAAGCAACTAAGGTTAATTCGCATTCTACTGTATTCTGTTTATAAGCGTCAAGATAGAAAGATTACTTGATGTCTACTTCTTTACCCACTTCAGAGGAGATGCAGCGATTCGATTCCCAGGAGTTTATGCTCTCGACGACCAATATTATCTTCTGTTTAACAGTTGTGGATAAAGCGGCTTTCTGATATCTGCTTCGTACCCATTTTCTACCGAGAATTTTCAGCGATACGATTAAAAGCAACTTAGTTCAACTCGTTTTGCATTTTGTTTTACAAGTGCTGTGGATAAAAAGACTTTTTGATATCTAAATCGTTACCATTTTACGAGAATTTTTTTTCGGCTCTTTTCCAATCAACTTAACCGATTATTTTTTTTTTTTTAATATCTTCTGTTTGCAAGTGTGGACTGAAAGGGTGCGATATCAACATCTTTTTCCTCTTAATGTTCTTGTTTCAAGTACCTTATGCTTATTTTTTCTCTATTTTTTTCTAAAACCAACAGCGAATATAATACGTTTTGATATCTATGGATTATATCATCTCTCGGCGATCTTATTGCAAGTATTTTCAAGCTTACATTTGTATACAGTATCATATATTTGAAGAAAAAAAATATATATATACACACATACGCAAGCACGCACACACG
>JAXCGZ010001991.1:0-5000 GCA_037179515.1 Halocaridina rubra | reverse complement strand
GCATATGCTGCCCTTACTATGCCATTTATATGTATTTCTGGAGACAAATCTGCCAGTATGTTTACTCCTAGATCTCTCTCATTTTCTGTCTCTTGAAGTTGTACTCCAGCCACCGAGTAGTCAAGCTTGGGCCTTCTTGCACTTGTACCCATTCTCATTACCTTACATTTTGAAGTATTGAATTTCATTAGCCACTTTTCTGACCACTCATGCAGATTATTTAGATCCTCCTGAAGTTCTCTACCATTGTTCTCGTTTTTTACTTTCTTCACAATCTTTGCATCATCTGCAAACATATTCATGAATGAATTTACACACTCTGGTAGGTCATTTACATATACAAGGAACAAAAGTGGCCCTAAAATTGAACCCTGTGGAACTCCACTACTAACTCTTCTCCATTCAGACACTGAGTGTCTTACTCTAACCCTCTGTTCCCTTCCTTCTAAGTAAGTTTGTATCCATTCCAAAACATTTCCACCTATTCTAGCCATTGATTGCAGCTTCCTAATAAGTCTCCCATGTGGAACAGTGTCAAACGCTTTCTGGAAGTCTAGGAATATGCAATCTGCCCAGCCCTCTCTTTCCTGTAAGATTTGGCTTACCTCATCATAAAATTCTAATAAGTTTGTTACTGTTGATCTACCTTCTCTGAAGCCATGTTGCCTCACTGACAAAAAGTTGAAGGATTCCAAGTGAAGAGAGATATGTTTCCTTAGTAGTTTTCGATGGCGTGTATGACCACCTAACCAAAGCAAACTTAACCAAAGCTATCCTCCAGGATAGTATGATATTGATTACATCCAAACTTCGGTCAATCAACACGCATTTTTAATTTATCTTGGGGGTTAGTAGAGGCAGGGGGAAATCTGCCGCTTTCACACCAAAATGGCACGTCGCACGTGGCATGCCACGTGGCACGCCAGTTGAAAACGAACATCCGGAAATATATGAAACCTTTTACACAGAAGTGGCGTGACACGTGCGACTTGCGTGCCACTGAGTGGCATGCAAGTCACACGTGGCACATGGGACGTGTCACGCCATTTCTGTGTGAAAAGCTTCATATATTTCCGGATGTTCGTTTTCAACTGGCGTGCCACTTGGCATGCCACGTGCGACGTGCCACTTTGGTGTGCAAGCTGCCTAAATGCCACACCAGGACGTTACAAGTGTCCTTCGCCAGAACCTCCTAATAATAAAAAGAGTCCCAAAGAAGCCCCTTGAGGTGTACTTCCTATCAACTCATGAGGTTCCTACAACAGCAAATTTGTGGAACCGATGACAAACAAAACTACAGAAAAGTGGCTTTGATAAGTAAATATAAACCTTCTGCAACTCTTGTATATAAATAAATACTGTAAATAAATAAATCAATTAATCAATTAATTATATATAGATAAATGAGCAAGTTTTCAAGATACAATAAATCCTAATATCTATACTGCATAAATAACATTGTAATTTCAATGGTAAGTGATTCGGCATATGAGTATTTAGGCTTGCCAAAAGAGAGAGAGAGAGAGAGAGAGAGAGAGAGAGAGAGAGAGAGAGAGAGAGAGAGAGAGAGAGAGAGAGAGAGAGAGAGAGAGAGAGAGAGAGAGAGAGAGAGAGAGAGAGAGAGAGTTTGGCCACATGGGGAAACTTGCGCCTCCCCGAATGCGGAAGTTGGCCTCTCTCCAGGGATATCAGGATTCTATTCACTTATGTTATCCCCTTTAACACACATACATACATACATACACACACACACACACACACACACTCCTATTTCTATCTTAAGGCAAAACGATTTCCTCGTGTCTATCCCCTTTTTGCACACTGTCTGTCTGCCTTCTCTAGTATTTTTGTGTATTTATTGCCACCTGTTTTTTTTTTCCTCAGTCCCTTGGTTGTGATAAAAGGCAATACTCTAACTCCGGCTTGTTTGTTCCGGTTTTACGTCACGGAATCCCTTTTCAACCAAGGGCTAGGACGGTTGCCTTCTTGCGAAGGACTTGTTTTGGCAGATGTAATCGTTACCCTGAGTGCATGCCTTTGCGGCATGTTGGGATATTCCTGTTGGGAATATTCTAATATGCCAAAGTATATTCTATAGTCTAGACTGATTTTCACATTTAAACAAATACATATTTCTTTTTATTCTAAATAAGCGAAACAACAGAATATAATTTTCAAAGTCTCGTGCAGTATGTCAAGGAGATATGCCACGTATAGGATAATATTTTAGGTCTAAAATTAGATGCTTTAAGATCAAACAGCATTAAGAGTAAAGATAATATTAGTCTTAAGCTCGATTTTTTAAACAGTGTAAACCTAGGATACCATATAGTTAGCTAGCTAGACACACACAAATGGATTTCATAAACGCATCTGACGCGGTTCTGTGTATGGCTAGGATCCCACAAGGGATCCTAACCATACACAGAACCGCGTCAGATGCGTTTATGAAATCCATTTGTGTGTGTCTAGCTAGCTAACAATATGGTATCCTAGCTTTACACTGTTTAAGAAATCGGGCCTTAGTGTAAAAACATACATACAAGTGCTTATTGAGTAAATCAAGAGTATACATCTCCGAATTCAGCTTAAAAATGCATTTAAAGTTGCCATAGAGTACAGTATACTGACTTATTACCTACTGTTATACGCAAAAAACACAGTAGATATACATAGGAATAAACTATTTTATCAAAAACAATGTATGAGGCAAATTGATTATCTATTACACCATAGCAAATTTTTTAGGTAAATTTCATATTCCTAAAAGATTCACCGAAATCAATTTTTATCCATTAATTTACATACAACAAAGACTATCAAAAACCTTGACATAATTTAGAGAGGGATGAACTACAATTCTATATTCTGATGTTGCTGAAAACAATAGAGTAGCCACAAGTAAATCAGAAAACAGAGACAGCAAAGACGTCATCATACCCTACCCAACCTCGGTTGCCTATGAGCTATTTGTGGCCAAAACGAAATTTTCAGGGTGATGATAACCAGCTCTCGACTCTCTTGTTTTTTTTTTGTTTTTTTTTTATAGCCTCCTACCACTTTAGGGGAAAACGAGGGCGAAATCTTTCTTCCCCAGTCCCAAGGATACTATAACCTACAGAATGATTATTAAATTTCCACTTGATAACAAGGATACGGTAGTATGACCTGCTGGACAAATTCGAGCGCTTCCCCTAAAAACTGAAGTTGTACATCACTGCATTATCCTAAGACACGTTGGGAATAGAAGGGTAGAATATTTTCCCAGCATAACCTTAATATCCAGTAGTTATTATATCTACTGGGGAAAATATGAGCTTCATTCCTTAAAAATATAATTTAGAAATCATTATATCATTTAACGATGAGCAAAGAAAACGAGAGGGGCAACAGTCCTAGCCCTTGATAGAAAAGGGAGTCCGTGACGTAAAACCGAAACCATGAATATCTAGTTGAGGACACGTCAGCACTTCGACTAAAAACTGCAGCTTCAATTCATTGTATCGTCCTAAGGTACTAGCATGTAATAGGAAATAACTCCTCCCCTAACTAACCGGCACATAACATTAATACCTATTCTATAAGTTAGCATTGGTCATAGAAAGATTTATAAATCACTATACCGCACTACGATATGTAAGGGGATAGTCGGATGGAAATTATCCCCTCCATCACAGATATATAATTTTATTATCCACTGAATAAACGCGTTCCGCCCACCTAAAAGCTAAACTTGTGCATGACACAGTATTGGTGAGCTCCATCATCTCTGCCAAAATGACATGAGGTGACATCTCATATGACCATGACTGCCGTCCATTTGACACTAAGCTAGCGTAAGTCACATTTCATGTCTTCTTCTTCTTCTTCTTCTCCTTCTTCTTCTTCTTCTTTCTCTTCTTCTTCTTCTTCTCTTTTACAACCACCACTGCTACTACAATTAAATATTCTTCATGGACTTAGTTCAATTTCTAACTTAATTCAACTATTCATCTTTTACTTGAAAGAAACGGATAAAAATATCTTTTTTTTTTCAAATATTCAGTATGATTTACCACACACACGAAATACAAAACCATCGCATTACATAAAAAAAAGTCTTTATTTTCGGCAGGATCTTAAGCAACACAAAGATTGCAATACATTATTAATTGAAATTTCACATCTGCATGTGACTAACAATAATAACGAAAAAACTACTTACACAGCATAAAACACACACACACATACACACACCAAGGGCACAGCAAGAGTTTTATTTAGGATGGTGTAAAGCACTGACTATTAATATGGTAGGACTATATATTCCCCATATACTATATACGTTCACTATATATTCAAGAAAAGTCACTCATTAAATAAAATAATAAATAACTAAAAATTCAATGTAAAGAATTATTTTCAACAATTATTTTATATGAAAAAACACTATAATCACTTATAATTTAATAATAGTAAACAATCACCTATATAATCACTAGAATTCAGAATAAATATTCACTGTTTCAGTCAGTATAAAGTAACACAAAAACTCAATATACATAATAAAATTATTCATAAATAACAAAAAGCACTGTACATAATCGCTAAACATCACTGTAAACAGCTATAACTCATAACTACTAATTTAATAAAAATAATTTTCTAAAATCTCATGAAAATTCTAATGAAGACACCAAAAGCTAAAACTTTCAAACGGACGAGTAACTAGTATAGGAGTCGAGTTGGAGAAGCGGAGTTGTAAACACCGTTTTGAAAGCGCTGTATATTTCTTCGTTATTTCAGTGAAATAGAACGTTTTGGAACTTTATTTTTTGAGACATTAGGCTTAATGTGACAGTGATTGATTTGTGCTTATAAGTGTTTGTATATAGTGCACAGTCTTAGATTTATAAGCATAATCTTTTGTGGGCGGTACCCTTGGGGTATGGGCGAAAAGAGAACATGCCCTAGGACTATTCTTGCGTCATAAACAGCCTGATGTAAGATGAGTTCTTTTT
>JAXCGZ010001990.1:140000-147850 GCA_037179515.1 Halocaridina rubra | reverse complement strand
TGTGTGTGTGTGTGTGTGTGTGTGTGTGTGTGTGTGTGTGTGTGTGTGTGTGTGTGTGTGTGTATGTGCATCAGTGTCATACAAGATAAATGTTTTGATAATTATCTAGGAACTTTCATTTTTTAAAGGTTAAAAGTCTCTAATGAAGGGCAAAGACAAAAGACAGTGATAGGACAAGAGCCCGACTATATACCTACCACACAGCAGAGGCTCAAACCCCTTCCCCAATCACATGGACCCAATGATCCCCAGGCAATGGCTCCATAGTGGTAGATATTATATTCAAACTTAGTCACGCTGAAGGCGAGGTAAGGGACAGTATTTGCATGTCTGGTTTCTCTTCTTTGGCCAACTCAGCAGGTATCATGAGCACACCAATGGATATAGCAAGTCGTTGGTAGCACTAAATGCACGCTTCAGCTCAACCACAAGAATAGGAAAGTTTACGTAAGTTTAGGGTTTTACGTCACGGACTCCCTTTTTTCCTAAGGGCTGGGACGGTTGCCTTCTTGCTAAGGACTTGTTTTGGCAGATGTTTTGGTAAATATGTGAAGTTTACCGATTTAAAATGTTTGGGGGTAAAAGAGGTCTCATTTCCAAATAAACAAGTAAAAGTTTGGTAAAATGGGGTCTGAGGGGTAAAGGAGGTCTCAATTTCAAATAGACAAGTAAAAGTTTGGTAAAATGAGGTTCCGGTTTTACGTCACGGACTCCCTTTTTTCCTAAGGGCTAGGACGGTTGCCTTCTTGCTAAGGACTTGTTTTGGCAGATGTAATTGTTACCCTGAGTGCATGCCCTTCCTAACTTAAGACCGTGACGGGGTGCGAACCCTCGACCTGACGCCTCAAAGTCGCGGACGCTACCGCTTGAGCCACGGTGACTACTTTGGTAAAATGAGATCTGGGGGGGGGGTAAAGACGTCTCTTTCCAAATAGACAAGTAAAAGTTTGGTAAAATGAGGTCTGGGGGGTAAAAGAGGTCTCGTTTCCAAATAGACAAGTAAAAGTTTGGTAAAATGAGGTCTGGATCACAGTCCCCAAGAAAAGAGGAAAAGACGCAAATATGAAAAGCAAGAAAAATGAAAAACTACATGACAAGGAGTTATAAGAGAGATGATTAATCACTAATTCACATGGCCGTAGAAGCGAATATTATAAATTATGTCATACTGAGGGGCTGTAAGGAATTCTTGAGCTATTTTAGTACTGGTAAAAGGCAGAGATATGAGACAGGTGTCTTTAATAAAAAAAAAAATTAAAGGAATGCGCAAAATCCGGTCACCTTGAGCGGTTCGAGATGGAAAAAATGCTGAGCATAAAACTACACTTGATTAAACATACGTAAGTGACCAAAGTATTTTTATATCAGTTTTCCATTTCCGTATTTGCTAGACGTTTTAAGACTCGTCGTCCATCTACGGTTGCCGCACGAGACTCGTACATATTTATGTGACACCGGAACGGACAAAATTGCCCATATCGGGCCCGGGTATTAAATGATAAGAAATGAGCGTAGAAAAGTTTTGTGACTTATCAGATGTGGAAGGATAATAGGAGATGTGTAACGAATACGCCAGTATATTCGGCGTAGATGTAGGCATAGGGAAAGAACCATGACTAGTCTGTAGAGTCATTTATTCATTTTTGGCGTAAATCACTATTGAGAGTTTATTTATTAGTGCCTATATTGTGAGTACTGTAGTGAAATATTCTTTAAAAATACTTAACCATTGCTGTATATATAATTAAAATTATATTTTACTCTAAAACCTTGCCTTCATTCATGAACCATCCAGTAGAGTCACACTTCTTTGCACTCTCTAATAGTACGCATTTCTTAAAAAAAAAAATGAAAAAAAAATATGCAAGGAGGGACGATAGGAAGAGCATCCAACCTTAATTCCCCAGCTTCAATCTATGTCCACTCAAATGGTGTCTAATAGACACATAATATGTAAAACAAAGTCTTAATGAACGTAAAATAAAATCTTAATGAAGGTTTACCTGAGTTATAAATGTAGCCGATCCAAGCCATCTAACAGAGCGATGGAATCTTTTCTCTAGGTACTCGTAAGCTGAAGTCACCTGAAAAAAAAAACACAATTACTTATGTAAGTAAATCAGTATTTCTTGCTTGAAGAATAAAGTTCATTCGCTTAAAACACTTCAAAAATGAACTTTAAACAAATTGGCTGAAAAATGTGTTAATTTCTTCCAGATATTTATACACTGAAGTCACCTGATCATAATAAACAGTTATTAAAATTATCAGTATTTCTAGACTGACTAATGGGTTTTATTTCCAGATATTCATCTCCTGAAAATTTGAAAATTAACATAGGAATTTCTGTTCTCTAAGAACAGATCATTCCGAGTTTAAATAATTTGGAAGGTAAACGATAAAATTAAGCTTCCAATATTTTGAGCACTGGGAATAGCTTATAATGAATATAATATGAAATTACTGGAATGCTTGATATAATTAACTCCGAAATGCTGGAAAACTGGGAATAGACTAATTAATTATTTTGAGTTTTACCTTAATCTCACCAAATTATATATATATATATATATATATATATATATATATATATATATATATATATATATATATATATATATATATATATATATATATATATATATATATAATGGCCACAATCCTCCTTGAGGTCGGGATGGCCGAGCCATGGAAACACACATTCAGTATAAGCCAAAACATACTCCAATCACTCCTCTTATCTCTTTGGGGAAAAGGGTTGCTACAATTCCCCCAACCATCTTGCTCGGGACATCCACAGGGTAGGTGGGCAAGGATCTTTTACCGTTAGACCCGACAGCTACAACTAGTTTACCTCCACTGTATCATCATAGGGTAACGCCCACTCCCACCCATCCAACTATTTGTTAGACTTAAACCTAAATTCCTTGTGTACTGATATCAGACTATTTATAATTTCAAATTAAACATATAATAATGGCTAAAATTAATCTACATAGCACTGTGTACTGAGAACAGACCAGAATAAAATTTAGTTCACTCACCCACAATACTTGTTAAATTTAACCACAAAATTCTAGTGTGCTAAAAATAGGTTGAAGACCTTGACCTCAATCTTCCTGAATATATGAGAGAAACTATTCTGGTCTACTGAAAACGGGATATAAAGCAATTCATCAGAATTCCGCAGAGTACTTGCTAAACATTGTTCCGGTTTTACGTCACGGACTCCCTTTTCTACCAAGGGCAAGGACGGCTAAAAATATTCTACAAATTCCTTTGTACTGAGCACAGACTCTCACGTACCATACCTGCATCTTTCGGAATATTTATAAACATTAACCCCTAAAGTTCGATATTCTTGGGGCCTAAAAACATCTTATTATGAAAATTACCTTTTTTTTTTTTTTAAGGATGGGATAGGATAGGAGGGGAAGAAAGGGGGAGGGAATTAAGGATATAAGGGAATTGGAGGGAAAAGCACGAAGAGAGAAAAAAGAGAGGGGCAGACCCTCGTGCTAAGTTTTGATCTGGTATTCAAATTACCTGAAGCTCCCAAAATACCGGGAAATACAGATAAGCAGCAGCGGGCATGACGGCGATGTACGAAAATCCCACGAGCCAGTACAAAAATCCAAACTGGTACACTTCTGATGGCGTCCCTAACAATGTAATGGCCGACATAAAACTGAAAAAGGAAAGAATAAAATAAGACACGTAAAATGGTCGCAGTCCCCCTTGTAAGGGGGGTTGGGCGAGTTCTAAGCACAGCCAATCACCAGAATTCAACACACTACGATCACTCCTCTATCTTTCCTAGGTATCAAGAGCGCCACAATCCCCCCAGTCTTATTTAAGTTCAAAAGACCCTTCAGCTGCAGTATCGCAAAAGGCGGTTGATGCCATGGGTCAACCTACTGCATGGCTACAAATCCCTAATAATGTATATGCACCAGGCAATAAAATTATGTAAAACCTACCTGGTAATACATACGGCATCTAGGAAAGTTGCCATGGTTTCCAAAAAAAAAAAAACTTTATTTACAAAAAAAATAAATAAATAAATAAAGTCAACCTAGTACCAAGAGTAAACATGCACCTGGCAATGAGAGAATTAAAGAAAATTCCACCAGACAAAAAGAGAATGACAGAGACTCAGATGACAACACGAGACATGGCAACATGAAAAGTTGTTGCAGTCTTAGGCACAAAATAATATAATTTTCCGAAAATAAAATCAAAGTAAACAAATTTACCAGGCAATAAAAGAATGAAAGAAAATCCACTGAGGAATAAGAGACATGGCAACTGGAAGAGTTGCCATGGTTTCCAGGGAAAAAAAAACTTGGTTTATATATAGTAAAGGGAATAAAATTATATATAACAAATTCACCAGGCAATAAGAGAAGGAAAAACCGACCTTGGCAATAGGAAAATGACAGAATCTAATTGCCAATAAGAAAAGTGGCAACTGGAAAATTTACCACAGCTTTCCGGCAATTAAAAATGACTTATAGTAAGTGAAAAGTAAAAAAAAAAATGAAAGAAAATATTAATCCAGCTGATAATTTGAGAATAAAAAATGAATCTTAAGTGGCAACAAACATGGCAACTGGAAAAGCTGCGATGCTTCTCGAGCACTACAATATGATTTATGCCACTTTATTAAAGTGGCACGTCGCATGTGGCACGTCAGTTGAAAACGAACATCTGGAAATATATGAAACCTTACACACAGAAGTGGCACATGGGACGTGTTATGCCACTTCTGTGTGAAAGGTTTCATATATTTCAGGATGTTCGTTTTCAACTGGGGTGCCATGTGGCATGCCACGTGCGACGTGCCACTTTGGTGTGAGAGCGGGCTTACATATAGTAAAAAAAAACTAAAAAAATTAAATACCCCCACATAGAAATATGAGAATTAAACCCATCTAGACAATGAGAGAATGGGAAAATCCACTTGCCAATAAGAGAATGGCAATGGGGAAAACTGCCAGTTTCCACAGAAAAACACGGGTGTATTTGTAATAGAAATAGATAGTAAAAAGAATATAATAAGATAATGAAAGCAATAACCCACCTGGCATTAAGAGACCTGGCAACTTTGAAAGTTGCCATGACTTCTATGCAAAATACGTAGGATTTTCTTTATTAATGAAATAAAAAGAACAATCAAACATGATCTATATTCAGTGATGAAAAGAAGAGTAGATAAATAACTGGCAATAAGAGATTGACAGAAAAATAAGTTCCTGGCAATAAGCAATATGGCAACTGGTAAAGTTGCCATGGTTATTTAAGCAAAATACTTTAGCTTTTCTTTGTTGGTTTGTGACAAAATAGCGATAAAATAAGGTTTAAATATAGTAATGATAAAAAATGTAGATAATTTCCTGGCAATAATAGTATGAAAGAAAAATCTGTGCCTGACAATGAGACAAAGGAGAGTTGCCATGAAATTCATCAATAAAAATGGCATATTAATCACATACAAAACAAAAATAAAGAGAGAAATAGCAAACCCAATGGCAATAAGAAAAAGAAAGAGACTAATCGTTACCGGGCAAATAAAAGACATGGCAACTGGGAAAGTTGCCATGAATTTCATCAATAGACTTAATTCATGCTTAGAAAAAAGAATAAATAAAAATAAAAATAAATAAATTCACCTGGCAATAAGAGAAAAAATCCTTGGCACTAGGAGAGGTACCACAGCTTATAGGGAAAAGAACATAGTGCATATTAAAAAAATTGATACAAAAAAAACATATAAGAGCAATAAGTGAATGAAAGGGAAATATTTACCTGGCAATAAGAGGATGAAAGGGAAATATTTACCTGGCAATAAGAGATGTGGCAACAAAAAAAACATAGTGCATATTAAAAAAATTGATACAAAAAAACATATAAGAGTAATAAGAGAATGAAAGGAAAATATTTACCTGGCAATAAGAGATGTGGCATCAAGGAAAGTTGCTACTGGTATTAGGTACTAATATTTTTTTTTTTACATTTCGTAAAAAAAATTAAAAGCTAGAGAAAAATTTACGAAGTAATACGATAAATATACTCACCATGCCAATAAGAGAATGAAAAGATTCCATCTGGCAAAAAGTGATATGGCAATTGGAAAGTTGCCACAGTTTTCAGGCATTAAAAATGATATAAGAAAATAAAAGTAAATGCATTCACTTGGCAGTCAAAGAATAAAAGTAAAAAATTTACCTGGCAATAAAAGACATGGCATGAAATTCACCTGGCAATAAAATAAAAGATGAATTTTTTTAAGAGTAGTGGCATGAAATTCTCCTGGCAAGAAAATAAGATAAAAAATTCTTACCTGGCAATAAAAGACATGGCATGAAATTCACCTGGCAATAAAATAAGATAAAATTTTATGCCTGGCAATAAGAGAAGTGGCATGAAATTCACCTGGCAATAAAATAAGAGAAAAAAATTCTTACCTGGCAATAAGAGACATGGCATGAAATTCATCTGGAAATGAAATAAGAGATAAACATTCTAACCTGGCAATAAGAGACATGGCATGAAATTTACCTGGCAATGAAATAAGAGATAAAAATTCTTACCTGGCAATAAGAGACATGGCATGAAATTCACCTGGCAATAAAATAAGAAATAAAAATTCTTACCTGGCAATAAAAGACATGGCATGAAATTTACCTGGCAATAAAATAATGAGATACAAATTCTTACCTGGCAATAAGAGACATGGCAACTGGGAAAGTCGTCATGGATTTGCCAGCCATGAGGAATTCTTGGGTATCTTGTCTTTTCTTATCGAAGAAGCCAAAAAAGATGCCTATGCCAGCTGACACAGCCAACATGAGAGCAAAGACTAAATAATCGACCCAACTGAACCTTGCCACCAAATCGTCTACGTTGATCGCCATGTTGTATCGCCACTATATTAAGTCACTTAATGGGAAAAATGCTATTTTTTTTTTAAATATAGTCTTTAATTATCGTATTTATGATCAATGTGACGTCTCCAATGACGTCATCAATCTATGCTGCAACTATTTTTTCTGTAATTAATGGTAATGATTATCATTTATACATCATCAATTTATGACGTACTTATTTTCCTGTAATAAAGGTATTAATTATCAATGTGATGTCATTAATATATGATGTCATCAATAGCTAACCTAACTGGTTTTTAGTCTATAATCATCGTAATAATTAGTCAATATGACGTCATCCATTTATGATGTCATCAATCTATGATGTAGATATTTTACATCTAATTATGACAATAATTTTTAATCAATATGACGTCAAATTTATAATATCATCAAACACCTTTAAAAATTTGTAATGCTTTTTTCCAACGTTTGCACTGTTTACTAATAATTTATCCTTTAATATAATATTTAAGTCTTTTTTTCTTTTGTACAGTCTTCACAATTTATTTAGTTGAATTCATTATCATTCATTATGACTATCATACACTATTATCAATATCAAATAACTTTTTCTATAGTATTCACAATTTTGTAGCACAATAAACTCTTTTATACTTTAGTTATAGTTAACATATACCATGAAGTCACAGAACACAATGTCACTATCAAATTAATATAATTTTATGTAGATAAAAAAAATTCTAGTATAAAAATCTTCATAATAATTTGTCTGAATTCTTTTAGCCACAAATATTCTCAGGAATTGAATTTCTGAAAAAAAAGAAAAACTATATAAAAATTTAAACAACAGCGAGAGAAAAGATTATTTTTATTACTCTTATATAAGCAATAAGTCATGTATATATGAATTCCAAATTAAAAACGGATAATTTTTCTTACTAATATATACAAAAACAC
>JAXCGZ010001990.1:132500-135000 GCA_037179515.1 Halocaridina rubra | reverse complement strand
AAAACTAGGGAATTAAAACAGTTCGGGGTCTTAACACGAACCGACGTTACCTTGTGACGTCACTGAAAATATTTTTCCTAGAATCCCCGTAGGTGGACGAGAAAAACACTGTCCTCGTGTGCCCGGTGGGTGTCGTAAGACCATACTGAAAGGGATGTCCATGGTGGTTTGTAAAAGAGAAAACCACGCTCGTATTCCAGAGTATGTGTTTGTGTGTGTGTGTATGTGTGTGTCATAAGAGCCGACTAAAAGGGAGCAAAAGGCTGGCATACTCATGTCTCAGATAAATTTCCTGTCTCATATCAGTTGATGAATAGGGTATAAAGTAGCCCTGTTGCCTCCCTTTTCTGACAAGTTGCGGACACTCTGCAAACTTCAGCAGGATATTGCTTTACTTTGAAGCTCTGAAAATACATTTTACACGTTGCTTCATACCTACCACCTAGCAAAAACTCACTCTTGCCAAGAACCTGAATCTTGCATGTGTTGCCTGGTACTAAAACCTGTTACTTGGAGAGAAGCAAAGTTAAATGAACCACTGCGCGGGGGAAAATACTCCAAATATTCCATCTTTTTTTCAGAGAGGCGCTTCATGCGTTTACTCTGTGGATTAAATATATATTTTCTGCATTTGAATACACATATAATCTTAATTTTGTGTGTCAGTCTATATATATATATATATATATATATATATATATATATATATATATATATATAGACAGAGAGAGAGAGAGAGAGAGAGAGAGAGAGAGAGAGAGAGAGAGAGAGAGAGAGAGAGAGAGAGAGAGAGAGAGAGAGAGAGAGAGAGAGAGAGATTCAAATTCCTTCAAAATACGGTAAATTACCCCAAATTTTAAAACGACTTGACAAACGTGACTTAACTTTCATAACATATTAGAATTACCCAAAAATGACCCGTGATTACCCCCCAAGATATTGCAATTACACTAAAAGCTAGTTACACTAGCTTTGGATTAGTGATTAGTCGTAAGCACTAAAGTAGTAGGTAATTAAGAGAACAGGATGACGAGTTTACCTAACAACAATAAGCTATTGTGTGGTATATACCCCTGTCCACTAAAGATAGTAATTACACCAGTGCTTGTGAATGCTATATAGTGGAATATTATCTTCACGAACTTGGGTTCTGATAAGGGCAAGAAGGCCCGTCCCACGACTCTCATTTAAAAAAAAAGTTATTGGTCTTAGATTATGAGATATTAGAAACCAATGGTAGGGTATGTATTTACTTCTTTTCCATTCTTACAACCTCATTGATTAAGGTTAGTATCCCCTTACGGAACCCCCTTGATTATCTTCAAGAACCATTGGAACCCCCCACTGAGGTCAACACCTTGGAACCCCAGTGAGTAAGGTCAACCTCCCTCTACAACCCCAATGAGAAAGGTCGACCTCTTGCACTCTCATAGCATAAGGTCACTTCCTCCTATAGTAAGATCAACCTCATCCCTTGGATCTTCCTTTAGATGCCCTCAACCCCTCTACAGGAACCCCCATGAGTAAGGTAAGTTCCCTAAAAAAACACTAAGAAGTCAAACCCTCTTGGAATCCCTTGAATAAGGCTCCACTCCCCTTGGAAAATACTTGAATAGAATCGCCCTTACCCCCTTGGAAATCCCCTAGGTAAGGTGAAAGAATCTTGTAAACCCCTTTGGGTTAGATCAATTCTCTCTCTAGGAACCCCTTTAAGCAAGGTCAGTACATATTGGAAATCCCTTGAGTTAGGTCAACCTTCTTTCTAGGAACTCCTAAAGTTTTTTTTAATGAGTGTTACACCAGGATGGGCAAAAAAAAAAAAATAAAACTGCCCTCATCGGGCTTGGGCAAGAAAAAAAAAAACAAAGAAAATAGAAATAGAGATGAAGAGTGTTGTGGCTTCTCAAATGTGAAGAGATAATAAAAGATGTATAACGAATATTCAAGAATATTTGGTGTAGATATAGGCATACAAAAAACCGTAACTGAAGGAAGACTTAACATCAAACTGTCCTGGACAGTCCTAAGTCCAAAAGGCCTTCAGCTGTAGTATCACAACGGACGGCTGATGCATGGGCCAACCTACTACAAATTGAGGTTAAAGCCCCTTGGAAACCCTTTTGAGTTAGGTCAATCATTTGCAATCCACTTATATAAGGTCAACCCTCTCTCTTGGAAATCTGAGTAAGGTCAAAGCCCTTTGGAAACCTCCCGAGTATGGTCAACCCCCCCCCCCTTGGTACACGCTTATGTAATATCATATCCCCCTGTCAAATGTCCCTGAATAAGGGTGACCTCTCTATCCAGGTCCTTGAAACCTCCTCGCATAAGGCCAACTTTCCCCTTAGCGATTCAGTGAATCTGGCTCTTGGCACCACCCAGGAGTCCCGAATTCGGACTCCCCAAGATAGTTCGAACAATTTCTCTTTAACTGTTACTAAGGAATAAAAGATATATGGTAGTAGCGTCTCTCAAGCGACAGTAGCTCTCATCAACATAT
>JAXCGZ010001990.1:105000-127500 GCA_037179515.1 Halocaridina rubra | reverse complement strand
GTCTTATTTCGACAGATTATTTACAGCAGTTGAATATCTTTTATTCAGAGTTTTAACACAATGCTTTTACAATGTGAATGTTATTTTTGTTCATGAATTCTGCGTCACGAACACTAGAAACTCTCTCTCTCTCTCTCTCTCTCTCTCTCTCTCTCTCTCTCTCTCTCTCTCTCTCTCTCTCTCTCTCTCTCTCTCTCTCTCTCTCTCTCTCTTCTCTCTCTAACTACTTGCTTTTGTCTTTGTTTGACAACAAAAGAATGAATCAGGATAATATCTTATTTCAAACTCAAAAGATACTGTTCCACCACTAAATCAATTCATCATTTAGTATACTCACTTATCTTGCTGAGTTGATATTTTCTACTATACGACGGACGCCATTACTATCTCCTTACTCTCTCAAAGTGGCACTGGCTTAGAGCAGTGGCAACTATATATCATATAATTTCACACTAATAATCATAATTTTCTATCAGAATTAATTTCAAATAAGAAACACACACACACACGCACACACACACACACACGCACACACACACACACACACATCACCTTTATATATGAATTTGTGTTCATCGCTCTATGGGTATAGTGCTAGGCTTCTATCTAGTATGTCCCGAGTTCGAATCTGATTGTGGTTCGTAAAGATACTCTTTTTCATGGCCATTTCGAGATAAGGAGGAGAAGGTAATGTCGCTCATTTTAGTTATTCATGTCAACTTAGCAGTGTCAGTATTATATATATATATATATATATATATATATATATATATATATATATATATATATATATATATATACATATATATATATCCATATATATATACATATATATATATATATATATATATATATATATATATATATATATATATATATATATATATATATATATATGTTGGCCCATGGCAACAACCGCCCGTTGCGATACTACAGTTGAAGGGTCTTTTGAACTTAAATAACTGTCCAGGACAGTTCGATATTAAGTCTTCTTTCAGATACGGTTCTATTTCTATGTCTACATCAACACCGAATATTCTTGGATATTCGTTACACATGTCTTATTATCCATTCACATCTGACAAGTCATAATACTCCCCATATCTGTGTCTCTTTATGCTTTCTTCGTGTCCAGGCCAGATAAGGGTATTTTTTTTTTTTGGGGGGGGGGGCCCGTCCTGGTGTTAGTCATGAAATAAATAAAATAAATATACATGGTATATATATATATATATATATATATATATATATATATATATATATATATATATAGAGAGAGAGAGAGAGAGAGAGAGAGAGAGAGAGAGAGAGAGAGAGAGAGAGTGTCTGAGTGAGGGAGTACTTCACTGTGTCCGCGTGTATATGTGTGATCGCGTGACATACGGCGAAATATAAGTTTCTCTTCCCGGAAATCCCAAAACTTCCGGTCGATATGAAGGTGATAAACTTATCATTTTGACTTTTCCGCTTTAGATTCGAAAAAATAATTCGCTCTTCACATTTCAGTGTGCGATAGATACAGACAGGAAGAAACGTGACGTTAATACAGTCAATCTCGCATGATTCGTGAGGCATATTCCTATCTATCGCCCCTGGTGGTAGATAGGAATTAACATGTTTAATAATTGGACTTGGATGCCAGAGTCTAAGTGCCAGTGGCAAGGAAACAACAGTCGCCTAAATAATCTTGCGTGCCTCTTAACGCATATAAACTGGCGATGAGTGACAGATAGGCATCATCATGCTTAGTCCCTGAACTTGGATGCCAGATGCCTGCGAGTGGATGCCGGTAGCAAGTAAACAACAATCGCCAATATAATCTCAGCAGTTGAATTGGTAAGCTAACGTAATAATACATATATATTTTATTATATATTTAGAGCATCAGGACAGTAGTTAGGAGACGATAGGTCCCACTACCATTTCTGAAACATGCTAGATGAGTACGCAAATGTATTGCCTTTTCACCTCGGGTCGAGGAGGGTTTATACTCTTTAAGTACAGGAAGTCTCTCTCTCTCTCTCTCTCTCTCTCTCTATATATATATATATATATATATATATATATATATATATATATATATATATATATATATATATATATATATATATTATTAGTTACGTATATGTCCGGATTAGATGGTCTGCGTATGATTGGCTGAGGTAAAAACCAAGCTTTATCGACTCTGTGAGATATATACTCAATAACATTCCATAAATATAGTCTTCTTTTTCTACAGCTTTTCCGATTTCCATATATGGCTGCTGCGTCTTAATAGCCTTTTGAAGATTATTGTGTGCTATGGTTTATAAGTTTACAGATGAAAGTCATTCTTAATACCACCTATCATCACTGTGCAGGCTAGGGACCGGTGTCGTTACACTGGATTGATCCCCAGGTGGTTGTTGAGTATACAGTATAATACATCCTTGTTGCTTTTATATATAGTGAGCTATTTATCCATATACAAGAGCCATATTCTCCCATTTTAAAGAGGTGGCTGAGTCAATGCAAAGGATTACATCGACTCTCTGCGGGAAGAAAATACAGAGGAAGGGGATTCTCAGTCTCGTCGCTCTGCTCCACTTAGTCGACTTTTACGATACGCAGGGGAGCACCGAGGATATATTCTTGCTCCCCCTCCCTCTGGGTGAATGTAGAGTTATCAACAGATCTTAAAACAACTCTTCAGTAGCTCACTGGCCAAAATACTTAGCTCCCACCCAGGAGGCCCCGAGTTCGACTCCTCAAAGTGATATGCATATCTTTTCTTCGCCAGAGCCACGCACAGTCCTTTTCTTAAGCAGTCCTAATCACTGATCAGGTTAAGAAAATACATTTATATGTATGAGGTTACTTGTGGAACAGAACCATTACATAATCTTCTCGCAGCTCTCATTTTAATTGCCTTCAGTGGATATAAAACATAAACACGAACAAACATATGCATACACTCCCCTTACGTTTTACGTGTCAATGTTAGTCCTCATTTGGGGTGGCCACAGATAGGTTGAAGTTGAAGAAATGACTGGATGACCTTCCTAAAGCTCCGCCATGGTTCGGACGAGGGTCCGTCACCTCGGGAGTAGAGCATTATTCAGCTACGCTACGGCGGTACCCAAACGCATGTATACAGTAAAATACTTAAAGCAAAATTAAAACAAAAAGAAGAAGAACAAAAGGAAGAACAAAAAAGAACAAAAAGAAGAACAAAAGGAAGAAGACCTAAAAGAGGAAGAATAAAAAGAAGAACAAAATGAAGAAGAAGAAGAAGAAGAAGAAGAAGAAGAAGAAGAAGAAGAAGAAGAAGAAGAAGAAGAAGAAGAAGAAGAAGAAGAAGAAGAAGAAGAAGAAGAAGAAGAAGAAGAAGAAGAAGAAGAAGAAGAAGAACAACAACAACAACAACAACAACAACAACAACAACAACAACAACAACAACAACAACAACAACAACAACAACAACAACAACAACAACAACAACAACAACAACAACAACAACAACAACAACGATGATGATATTGACTGAGATGTGAAGGAGTGGTCACCTCATCGGTGTCACCTTTTTTTCTTTCATTCCGATTAATTCTTGACGCTGAGCTATTTGATTTTGTTCTATATTCTTTTCCATGTTCATCACATTATTATTATTATTATTATTATTATTATTATTATTATTATTATTATTATTACTCCTACTATTATTATTACTATTATTATTATTATTATTATTATTATTATTATTATTATTATTATTATTATTATTATTATTATGAGAATTTTCCTTATAAGCACAAAATAGCTTAGTTTACATTTCAATGCCATGGTAGCCATTAAGCCCACACATATATACATACACACACGCACACACAAGCGAGCGCGAACATACAGACATACATACACACACTTACAATGGTATTTTTTAATGTGTTCGGCTCTCCGTTACCTAAGAATAACAAATACATAAAGCAAAAACGAATTTAAAATTATTTTAAACAAAAACATTTTTGCTATTATGTTACACTTATATAACAGTAATCAAACAAAGTTAATGCTACTAACGCTGCCGATCTTATTACAAGAATATATTGACAAAAGATGTTACATTGAAAGTAATTTTATCTCTTCTATTTATAAGTATATTGATGTCTCTAGAAAATAATGATGGTTTTTATTAGTATTATCCGTTTCTCAGCAATTAAATAAAAGAGTAATAAAAACATGAACAACAACAATGCCCTATTATAATAATAATATTAATAATAATAATCATCATAATAATAATAATAATAATAATAATAATAATAATAATAATAATAATAATAATAATAATAATATTAATAATAATAATAATAATAATAATTTTCAGTCTCCAAAACTTACTGAAGCAATACAAGCCACAAGAATTCCACGTGTTCCGCAAAAGAGCGAGTGAAACATTTTTGAAGACGAAACGTGCTGGCTATCAAAGCAAGTAACATCTATCTTAATGAGTGGGCATGAGCGCGCATATACAACACATACACACACTGTTTTCCAATAATGAATTAAACTAAGGTGTATCTAGCTCAGTAGCTGTGTGGCCACCATGGCCGGGAGGAAGATCACGTGACTTTGATTCGTCAGGTCGTCGGTTCGAGACCCAGCGCTGTCATAGGTTAGAAAGGGGACTCTCTGGGGGTAACGGTCTCATACTAACAAAACCAAAATCCTTCGAAAAGATGCACCGTCCTAGCCCTTACTAGAAAAGGGAGTCCGCGACGTAAATTCAAATCGCCTGTACTCAGTAGCTATAGAACCTAGTGCTAAAACAGGTCCTGAGTTCAACTCCTAAGAGTGACACCTATGACCTCTCTCCCATTAGGTTTTAGCACTGTTGCTGGGCAGTGGGCTGTGACAATGTAGCTTGACAATGGATTGTGGCAATGTAGCTGGAAAATGGGCTGTGTCCCCCTCCAAAAAAAAAAAAAAATCTTCCGTAATCACCTATATGAAAAGCCATTCTAAATAACTTTGGCATGGGATTCGAACCTAGAACACATTTGGATGAATGTTCAATAGTGTTTTAAGTTAGAATCCCGGCCTGGCCAAAAATATATTTCACGTTTTCACATATGATTATGTATGTATTTAGCACACACACACGCACACACACACAGAAATGTATGACATCTTTTGTGAGAAATATGGGAAGATAGTAGATTGCTGCATACCTGTCACCAAAGTAGGTGTAATTCATGCCAGAGAGAAATGGTTCGATAATGGGTGTAAAAGAGCTAAGGAGTGGAGAGACAAATGCTGGAAAAGGTATAGGAGGAGAAAAAACATAAATGCCTGGCAAACCTACAAAAGAGCAAGAAACGACTACCTAAGTAAAAGGAGAGAGGCAGAGAGAGACTATGAGAGGGACATCACCAGGAAGGCTAAAGAAAATCCCAAGCTTTTCCACAGCTTTATCAGAGGAAAACTGAAGGTAAAAGAACAGGTTTTAAGGCTAAAGAGAGCGGATGGAAGCATCACTGAGACGGATGAAGAGATCTGCAAAGAATTGAACAAGGAGTTTCAGTCAGTATTTACAGTAGAAAATACCCCACCCCCTCAGATTGCAGTGATAGAAGCTCAAGGGCCGGTATTAGAGAACATCAACCTTACAGCCACAGAGGTATGCAAAGCGCTGATGGATTTAGATGTTCATAAAGCTACAGGTCCTGATGACATATCCCCTCATGGGCTTAAAAAATGCGCAAACACAATATCAGTGGCACTAAGTATCATATTTAAGGAGTCACTGGAGTCGGGGGAGATTCCAAGATGCTGGAAACAAGCAAATGTGATACCTATCTTCAAAAGGGGAAGGAGGGATACGGCTCTGAACTATAGACCAGTTTCCTTGACCAGCATAGTTTGCAAAGTTATGGAGAAACTACTAAGGAAACATATCTCTCTTCACTTGGAATCCTTCAACTTTTTGTCAGTGAGGCAACATGGCTTCAGAGAAGGTAGATCAACAGTAACAAACTTATTAGAATTTTATGATGAGGTAAGCCAAATCTTACAGGAAAGAGAGGGCTGGGCAGATTGCATATTCCTAGACTTCCAGAAAGCGTTTGACACTGTTCCACATGGGAGACTTATTAGGAAGCTGCAATCAATGGCTAGAATAGGTGGAAATATTTTGGAATGGATAAAAACTTACTTAGAAGGAAAGGAACAGAGGGTTAGAGTAAGACACTCAGTGTCTGAATGGAGAAGAGTTAGTAGTGGAGTTCCACAGGGTTCAGTTTTAGGGCCACTTTTGTTCCTTGTATATGTAAATGACCTACCAGAGTCTGTAAATTCATTCATGAATATGTTTGCAGATGATGCAAAGATTGTGAAGAAAGTAAAAATCGAGAACAATGGTAGAGAACTTCAGGAGGATCTAAATAATCTGCATGAGTGGTCAGAAAAGTGGCTAATGAAATTCAATACTTCAAAATGTAAGGTAATGAGAATGGGTACAAGTGCAAGAAGGCCCAAGCTTGACTACTCGGTGGCTGGAGTACAACTTCAAGAGACAGAAAATGAGAGAGATCTAGGAGTAAACATACTGGCAGATTTGTCTCCAGAAATACATATAAATGGCATAGTAAGGGCAGCATATGCATTCTTATCAAATGTAAGGGTAGCCTTCAGGCACATGGACAAGGAAATGTTCAGAAATATTTATGTAACCTATGTGAGGCCAAAACTCGAATATGCAGCCCCCTTTTGGAATCCGCACTTGAAAAAGCACATAGCTAAGCTTGAAAAAGTTCAAAGACATGCCACGTAACTGGTGCCAGAAATACGCAATCTCAGTTATGATGAGAGGCTGAGGGAATTAGACTTACCATCACTCGAAGCTAGAAGAGTGAGGGGGGATATGGTGACAGTCTTTAAATTCCTTCATGGTTATGATAGAGTGGATAGGGATCGATTTTTTGATATGGCTGGCTCTAGAACTAGATGTCATAGTTTGAAGCTTCGTAAGAAAACTTGTTTGCAGGATGTAAGGAAATACTTTTTCAGTGTAAGAGTAGTTGATAATTGGAATTGGCTAAGCGAGGAGGTAGTTAATGGTATCTCAATCCATAGTTTTAAGGACAGGTATGATAAGTATCACTAAGTCTAAAATGGAACCGATGAGGAGACGGGAAGATACGAGCTTTGGGCTCTTTCCCGTAAACACAATTAGGTAATCACACACACACACACACACACACACACACACACACACACACACACACACACACACACACACACACACACACGATAGATTTCACTACTCAACCGTTATCAATTCCATACAAGGAGTTTGCAGAAGAGACAGTACATTGTGTACATATCTCACATACATATAACATCCTCTTGATATATTTTGTGACATTGTACTCGACGGATGCTGCATATTTCTTTCTTAAGAGATAAAGCTGTAGGTTAGTACGGTAGAGATGCCAGAGCACTTGTATTGATAACAGAAGAAGCTGTAGGCTACTACCAGAGAGATACTAAAGACTCTTGTACTGATATCAGTTTCAAAGGTATAACTTTAATATATATATATATATATATATATATATATATATATATATATATATATATATATATATATATATATATATATATATATATATATATATATATATATATATATCTAGATGAATACAAGAGATCTATTAAGTGAGAAAAAACCCTGTAAATATACCGTGCAATCTACTGGGACAATGTCAATAAAGTAGCTAAGCTATCGAGATATTTACGCTAGACCATGCAGTCCACAGGGAAATCTACACTCTATCGTGAGGTCTACTGGGATATGTAAACATCATGGCGAGCAGTCTAACGGAACATCACACTACAACATGCGTAATACAAGGATATTTGTACTATAATGCGCGGTCTACAAGTTTTGAAGCCATTTTAAATCATGTCAGGTTTCAGGTCAAGTCCTCTATGAAACTGACACAGTTCTGAATTTACACAAAATATAAAATTGTCTAAGCATTTTGATAAGAAAAAATAACCTGACCTAACCTAACCGAAAAAGCAGGACCTATAAACATTTCAGGTCCTAATTCTTTCATGAGCCCTGAAAACTTCTTTGTAAAATATAAGAGAGTGCTTTTTTTCAGAGTAAGAATAGTTGATAGATGGAATTCGATAAGCGAAGAAACGGTAAATGCATAAAGTATTCATAGTCTTAAGGAGAGATATCAAAGATGTTTCTTAACGAAAAAAAAAAAAACTGTCCTAGAGACGGATACATTTCGAGCATGCTGTTCATGTCCGTTTACACGTAAGGAAGAAATTGACAACGCAGAAGTGCAGACTTCTAACAGCATACTAAACATCTATCAATCTATATACAAGAACCATATCCCCCCCCCCCCTTACAAGGGAGATGACTGGGACAAAGGCCCGATTTCTTAAGCAGTGTAAACCTAGGATATTATATTATTAGTTAGCTAGGCACACACAAATGGATTTCATAAACGCATCTGACGTGGTTCTGTGTATGGCTAGGATCCTAGCCACACAGAACCGCGTCAGATGCGTTTATGAAATCCATTTGTGTGTCGAGCTAACTAACAATATGGTATCCTAGGTTTACACTGTTTAAGAAATCGGGACAAAGTAACTGAATAACATATATTGGAAGTAAATCTCCATGAACTACAGAAAGTAAACGGTAATGTCATATTTGGCCTCATAAAAAAAAAAAACGAAAGCCATTTACCTCCCTACATACTTCCTTCAAGGTCAATTTATGTTCAGTTGCATAACAGCCTTCTTAATTATATAACGTAACTATATTACTATAAATATCCACCACAATAATAAAGATTCGACATAACTGTGATGGGAGTCTTGAGGTATAGCCTTAACACTGCCATGTTAGTCTATATCAATATTGTTCTTTCATGGGAAGAAAAAAATATCAAGACAGCTCGAATACCTCATATATATATATATATATATATATATATATATATATATATATATATATATATATATATATATATATATATATATATATATATATATATATATATATATATATATATATCACTGATCATTTTTACCTTTGGCAAAACTTGAGGCCTTAAGGATACTGTTGTACGACATACTCCACAAATCAGCCATTTAATTCACTGTCTGATAGTTGGACAGGAACCACCAGTCTACCACATTAGGGACACCATTACCGTCTTCCTCTTATCCCCAGGTGACGCTGGCAAAGTGAAGATGTACGAATCAACTTGTGGATGATGAATTCGAAACATCCTCTGTGGAACTCCATATGGGTTAAAAATTTGCACATTTCATATAAATTCAAAATCAAAATCTGGATCACAGATAAACTACTTCTCAAGATATCGCGGTCTCGTAATTAATAGCTAGTCTTATATAACCAAATGCATGAAATAATGAAAAATTAATGTGGGTGTTCGTGGAAAATATAATGATTTTCATGGGATATTTCAAAGTAAGTGCGAAAGCTTATCAAGAAATGGATAACTACATTCCAGAAGCTTTACTGTTATACTGTATAAATTTAAATTTTTTTTTTTAAATTTAACCTTTATTTCCATTTCAATACAATGGGTATTCGTCAGCCAGGGCAAGCCCCAACCCCCCACTGTGATGTCCAACCACAGCAGTTCCTGCCAGTAAACAGCTTAAACTCTCGGTCTTGGACGGGGACCGATCTTTCGACCTCGTGAATGCGAAGCCAGCGCGTTACCACTGTACTAGCCAGCAGGTACACTTAAGCCTAAAACATATTTATTAGTCATTGCTCGTAAGAACTGAAGAGGATTTTGTGTCTGGCAATGAATCTCTGAGGTAATTGTGATGTATAGCCGGACTCTCTCTCTCTCTCTCTCTCTCTCTCTCTCTCTCTCTCTCTCTCTCTCTCTCTCTCTCTCTCTCTCTCCCTCCCTCCCCGAAGACAATACCCGAATATAAAAACTTAAAAAAAAAAAAATAGGAATATATCGAACTAGGATTCGTCATGAAATTATCAAAATTCAAACTTATGTCCTAGAGAACTAATGCATACTCAGAAATTCCGTTTTATCGTTTTATTTAGATATCTTTTTCGGAGTTCTATGTCTAATCGAGTATTCTAGAACAGAATCACTTCGCAAAGCATTCTACGATGAAATTGAATTATTATTATTATTATTATTATTATTATTATTATTATTATTATTATTATTATTATTATTATTATTATTATTATTATTATTATTATTATTATTATTATTATTATTATTATTATTAAATTTTGAGAAGGCATCTACTTATTTATTCTCATTCATTTACTTAATCATTATCTATTTTCTAGTCTTGAGGCCTTTCTCGACCTCCTTTGTTGTAGAGGTCAGCCTCGCGGTGCCGACACCTCAGGGCATAACAGCACCTCAGCACCACAGTGACCTGCAATATGTAATCAAATGTTTCTCACCATATCGCTTGATGTTATTAACCATCTAATTTAATAACATCAACAACAACACCAATAATAATAATAATATTAATAATAATAATAATAATAATAATAATAATAATAATAATAATAATAATAATAATAATAATAATAATAAAAATAATAAAAATAGAAATAATAATGTTTTCAACTTCAGAATGAGTTTTCGGTCGAAAAACTTTAAGCAAAATCAAGTAATGTAGTATGAAATAGGTACCCAATACAAGTTACGGGAAGGATTGAATGAAGAAGAAGTAGGAAGTAGAATAGAGGAGGGGATTTCCAGTCCTCCCGCTCCGCCCCATTTAGTCGACTTTTACGACAAGCAGGAGAACACGGTGGAAGTATTCTTAGTATAATATATATATATATATATATATATATATATATATATATATATATATATATATATATATATATATATATATCCAATAAATATGGTGAGGTTTCTTGGTTTCTCAGAAATAAGCTCTCATTAGTCTGGCAACACTGAGTTCAGTGGCTATGGAGTCTTCTTCTAGCCAGGATATTCTGGGCTAATACTCTCTCGAGAGGTTTTTACCAAGTTCATTTCCCTGGACCCAATTAGATATTAGAGAGATGAAAATTGGCATCTCTTAGCTATAGTCATTTAGCTATAAGGAGAGGGTAGTGACGTCCTTCATGTGGTAGCTAGTGTATTCGATAGGCCCAGTGAGTACACCATAAAGATTAAAGTTCTCAAATGAAAAACAGAGGCAAGGGGCTGTCTAAGGGACAATCCAAGCCCCCACTCCAATTACGTGGACCCAGTGATCTTGCAATCGCTGAACAGTCAAGTACAACTATAGGAAATCACCGGCCCCCACCAATTATTTGTCAATTTATTAGGTATGATATGGGACCTCTCCTGCAGCTCGTGTGTTATATTATATCAAATATGAATCTGTAATTAGAGAAAAAAATACAGTCCAACCACTATGGGAGTAAGTCGGGTCAATTTGGTGTCGGTCCAAAAACGGATACACGGAGATGGATGGTAACAGGAGGGGCATTCGACCGTAAAACTTTCGAGCAAATACTATCTGTTATTCCTAAAAGAGGCCAAACAAGAATCAGAAACCCATACGAACAAGTGGAAAGTTATTGAAGAAGAAGAAGAAGAAGAAGAAGAAGAAGAAGAAGAAGAAGAAGAAGAAGAAGAAGAAGAAGAAGAAGAAGAAGAAGAAGAAGAAGAAGAAGAAGAAGAAGAAGAAGAAGAAGAAGAAGACCATAAAAAATATATAAAATATACGCATATAAGTTTAAATAAAATTACTGGAAAAATTAATTTAAATGCATTCTTCAGAAATGATCTTACATGGAATAGTAAATACATAAAGGAGGAAACTTCCTAATAATCCTGAAAATCACTTGAAAAATTATATTAAAAATGTAAGGACATCTCTCTCTCTCTCTCTCTCTCTCTCTCTCTCTCTCTCTCTCTCTCTCTCTCTCTCTCTCTCTCTCTCTCTCTCTCTCTCTCTCCATTGATTCATGGAATATTATTTTCAAATATAAAAAAGGCATAATTTCGTATATAAACATTAAATACATGAAACAAAATATATCTAAGTTTTTATTTCAAAGCCTAATGGAAATCAGGAGCAATTTTTTATGATTATTAAACGTGGAAAAATAAACCTTTGGTCTCACGAAATTCATTTTGAGAGTCAACTTGGAAATATAATTACGAAAATTGGGTGGCATTATAGTTTTTTCTTTAACCCACCTGCAGTTTGCATTTACAAATGTCAGAAGGCTTCCAGATCCACGGAAAAAAATACGAATTAATCTTCTCTGTTCTGCTTCTGTGGACAGGATTTAGTACATAATTTCCTACTGTCTGAGGGCACGATATATGCTTACTCATCCAAGGCCATTGCAGCACTAAGTTGTCTCTCGTTAACCTTTTTATTATATATATGCATGACCCTCATTGTCGGAAACTGAGAGTTGAGGCCTTTTAATTTAAACTCATTTTATGTTAATCTTTTAAACAAAGTCATAATGTCTTTAACTTGAAACATTTTTTAAGGTTAACAGGAGTATAATGAGGTCACCAACTTTAAGAAGACGATGGTTAAGTTAGAGGATTTGAGTTAAAAGTCTTTTAACATATTCTAGTTAATATATTCTTTGAAATAGAGGTTTGCTGCGCTGATTTAGTTAATTTTGAATTTAAATTAAGGGCTTTCTTTGTAGGCTTCTCTGGTAAATTGGAAGTCTCTGAGGTTAATCGACTTTCATGCATGTTTAGTTAATATTTCAAAATTATTAGGTTTAGCGTGTTTTAAGTTATTTTAGATGACTTCGTGTTTGAGCTAAAAGTCATTTAAGTTATTTAATTTAAAGTTGTCGAGTTAATCGACACCTAAGCATTTCTGGTTAACTTTTCTTATGTGTAACACCGGGGCAGGCAACGAAACTTACCGACATCGGGCCCGGGCAATAAGAATACATTTAAGGAAAAGCAGTAGCTTGAGGCCAAGGCAGAAGTAAGAGAACGATAAAACAATATAAAAGAGATAGGCTGGAAGAATAGTCAAAGTAACGAAGACTTAGAAATGAGGAAGGATTTAGGCCCTTAGATAACGATAGCTTTTTTATTTGAAAGAAGGATAGCAAGAGTTGGGGAAGACAAAAGAAGGAAGAGAGTTCCAGAGTTTGAAAGTGGAAGGAATGAAGCAGTCACTGAATCAACAAACTATCCGCGAATTCTAAGTTAACCAACTGACAAACGTCTCAAGTCAAACTTATAAAGTATTTAAGTTACACTTAGGTTAGGTACAGTTTTTAAACTTAGTTTTTGAGTTCAAAGTCTTTTAGGTTACTCTGTTTAACTGAAAGTCTTTGAGTTAATAGACTTTCAAGGGTTTCCAATCAAGTTTTAACTTAAGTGTGTTTTAGGCTGCTGTATATAACTTAAATGTTCAGTTAAAAGTTGCGTTAGTCTAATTAACTGAGAAATTTTGATGTAATATTTAGTTAATTTCCACTGAAACATAAATGGTGATTATTATTATTATTATTATTATTATTATTATTATTATTATTATTATTATTATTATTCTTATTATACTATTATTATTATTATTATTATCATTATTATTATTTAAACATTTGCACATATACATTAATTAATATCATTATTATCAATGCTATTATCATTATTATTATAATTACTATTGGTGCTTAAACATTACATATATAGGCCTACAATATGTAATATTATCAACGCTCTTATTATTATTATTATTATTATTATTATTTATTATTATTATTATTATTATTATTATTATTATTATACTTAAATCCGTATCCTATCGGTCACTTGTTCTGGAGGTTGGTAGCTCCTGTCTGGTACAGGAATTTGGACAAAACAGGAAAAAAAAATTTCGATTAGAGGCTGTATATAAGTCGGAACTGCCAAAGGCCGACATCCGCTTTTGCACAATAGAATACCTGACATACTTGCTATTAACAAAGGGGCCCTGGACATCCCGTTGCTTGCGAGATATCAGTATCTTTTTTTTTTATCTCTTTATCTTTTTATCTTTTTACATATTTTTTTTAAATAAAATTTACTTAATTTGCATGTAGAAATAACAATATATCTTTTATTTATTCATTCTATTTACATACATATTTATTTCGTAATTGCTTAGCACAATTTTGTAGAAATATCAATATCTTTTTATCTATTTATACATTTATTCAATATATTTATTTAATTCAGTATTTCATAAAATTACTTAGTACAAAAATGTGTATAGAAATCACAATATCTTTTTTTTTTTTTATTTATCTATCTATACACTTACTCATTATATTCATAAATTTCATAAATTTGCTTATTAAAATTTAATCTATGTTCGTTTAACAAATTAATGTCGTTATTTCCTAATTACATTAGGTAAATTATTATATAAATTGTTTATTAATTAATTAATTTATTAATGCATTTTTAAATTTTAGTCAATTCATTTGTTTATCTATTTAGTAATTGATTCAATTTTCTATTTAACTGTCCATTTATTTATTCATTTATTTCATTATCTACATATTCAATTATTTATCTATAATTACACTATCTACTTATTACATTATTGATTAATTATATTACTTCTATGCGTAGATGTTATCGAATACATTATTTATATATTTATTTATGCAAGAGATCATTTGCAAAATTTATTATTTTATTTCAGTGTTCATAATTAATACATATATATATATATATATATATATATATATATATATATATATATATATATATATATATATATATATATATATGTATGCATGTATATATATGCACACCAGACACACACACACACACACACACACCACACACACACACACACACACACACACACACACACCACCTATATATATATATATATATATATATATATATATATATATATATATATATATATATATATATAAGAACATGGTATCAAATATAGCAAGAGATTCCAACTATGATGAGTCTATCCTACCTAACTTAACGTAAAATCATATATATATATATATTATATATATATATATATATATATATATATATATATATATAAGAACATGGTATCAAATATAACAAGAAATTCCACCTATGATGAGTCTGTCTACCTAACTTAACGTAACAGAATCCATATTAAGCCTGAGGTGCAAGTTCTATACCTGATCCAAAAATTATATATATATATATATATATATATATATATATATATATATATATATATATATATATATATAGATATATTCTTTCCTTTTTTTTAAATGTCGTATTTTATATGAATTCGTAGACATTATTCCACCACTGTCTCAATACATCGAATTATATACTCACTTAGGCTTTAATATGCTGATAAAGTTACTACGTGAGACACCATTACCCTCTCCCTCCTATTCCCAAGCGATTCTAGCGAAGATCAGCTGTAAATGCCACCTTGAAAAATCGAACATGGAACGTTTGCCTACGCCCCACGGAATATGAATGTGAAGACACCTGTATCCTAACAAGTTGCTCCTGAGTGCAATTAGCTCTCATGTGATTCGTAATTTATTCCGCATAAACCACTTCAGCATAGGGAGAGGGTCATGGCGTTCCTCGTGCAGGATCCACTATACACTTGCCAGGCTCATTGAGTAAAATATTAGATGTGTTGGGTGCACAGTAGAACAGAATCTTCACAAGCTTACACTTGGGGGGAAGTCTCCCGTCCAGCTCTTCTCACTTTAAGATATATTTAATTCATTCGTTCGAAAATAGAATGAGATGAAGAAAGACGGAAAAATATGGTAAATATATTTCTATAGTCTGAAACTGTGACAGGTAAGATCATTGCTCTCATCGGGCCCGGACACCAAGAAAACATTGTGATGAAGAAAAGTAGGAACTTAAACACAAGGCAGAAATAAGAGAATGGTAAATAGTGGCAAAAGGATAGGCTGTAAGAATACTCAGAGTAATGAAGACCAAGAATTATGGCAGTATCAGGCCCTGAGATAACGATAGATCAACTTTTTGAAGGAGGAAATATCATATAAGTTATGGAAGACAGAAGGAGGAAGAGAATTCCAGAGCATGGATGTGGAAGAAATGAAGCAATCACTGCACCGACTACTCCACGAGCTACAAATTTACTTCTTAAGCTCTCAGTTAAGAAAAAAAAATTTTCATGTAATTTATTATATTAGATTTAGTTCTATGTTATTGAGTGTGGCACCGGGAAAGGCATAAAAAGGTGTGGTCACGAAGAAAACATTAAGACGAAAGAAAAGAAAAATGTTACGGACAAGGAAGAAATGAGAAAAAGATACAAAAAGGAAAAGGACAGGTTGAAAGAATAGTTGAAGTATCGAGGGCCTAGAAATATTGCAGGATTAGGTCCTGATATGACGATAGATCCGCTTCTTGAAGGAAGCTAGGCTATGAGAATTAGGAAAGACAGAAGAAGGTAGAGAGTTCCAGAGTCTGGAGGTAGATGGGAAGATACAGTCGCTGCACAGACCAGTCCGCGAGCTAGGTTAACTAGGTTAGTTCATCCGTAGTTAAGACACGAGATGATATTGAAATTATTGTGCTTGTAGGAAAGAGGGCAAGAATACTTCCTCCGTGTTACCCTACGTGTCGTAAAAGTTGACTTAAATGGGACAGAGCGACAGGACTGAGACCCTCTCCTCAGTATTTTCTTCTCGTAAAGAATCGATGTATTTTGCTTTGACTCAACCACACCTCTTATGAATATGGCTCTTGTATAGAGACAGATAGATAGATATGTTAGACATATCTATTTTCACTCGTTATTGTTAAATAAATTTACAAATTCTAAAAATTCATGCAAATGCTTGGAATGAGATGCAATATTCATTCCAAATAAATCTCTGGAATGAGATTCTTGTGCAACGAAGCGCTAATCGCAAGTCATTCATTGCAAGAAATATTAAAAAGTAATATATTTTGACACTTCGGGATTCACTCAAGCAAACGGAGTGTAGTTAATGCAATGTAATGATGTGTTAAATATATGATTCGTCACAATAAATGACATTTTTCAAAAATATATACAAACTACATGCATACATACATACACCCTATCTATCTATCTATCTATCTATCTATCTATCTATCTATCTATCTATCTATCTATATATATATATATATATATATATATATATATATATATATATATATGTGTGTGTGTGTGTGTGTGTGTGTGTGTGTGTGTGTGTGTGTGTGTGTGTGTGTGTGTGTGTGTGTGTATGTGTGTGTGTGTGTGTGTGTGTGGGTGTGTGCGCGCGCGCACGCGTTTGTGTGTGTGTGTGTGTGTGTGTGTTTATAACTGCAAGTAACAATTTTAAAAAAGACTAATTCGTTCCCTCATTTATAATGTTTCAGAGTTTTTGCTTAGGAGTCTTAAAATGCGAAAGTTGTTCCAAATTCTAATTTCATTTCCAAAAGCGACATTGCAAAGCCAAAAGAAGCACGTCACAAGAAGTAAAAGCGAAATTCAAATCCCCCCCTCCCCCCCTCAAAAAAGTGGCTATTCGCTACCCCTCCCCAAGAGCCAACATTCACTATTTAAAACTTCTCTCAATAAGGCAATATTCGTTTTTCAGTCACCTTGCGTTCTGGCTGAATTCGATGTTTAAGACTTTTTCCTTAAGGTAAAATTAGCTTTTCAAATCCGTCTCACATAGGAGCAAAAGTCGCTAGTTATTTATATCACTTTACCTGTATGTACACACACACACACACACACACACACACACACACACACATATATATATATATATATATATATATATATATATATATATATATATATATATATATATATATATATGGCTATTTCGAAACCCCTTTAATGAAAAATGGTGACACGTAACTGAGAGCAGCAGTCTTCGTGTAAGGCTGCGTCAATTTACATAAAAATATAACCTAACTTAACCTACCTAACCTAATTTCGTGTCTTTATAGACGGTACGAGTTTTAAGTGGCGCATATGGTGACTGCAAAGGGGGGGAGACATGCACCATTAGTGCACATAATCTAGTACAAAGACTACTAGTGCGTATACTGGCGATATGTACACAATATAGCAGAGTACATAGAGGGTACGACTGTATGAACTCCGTCTTCCCCTACCCACTATAATTTTTTTTCTTTTTCCTAGGAATGTGACACCAGGTCGGGCGAAGAAAATTCCCCTCATCGGGCCTGGGCACGAAGAAACACGAAGCAGAGAGAAACAGAGATAGGGACTGTTGTTACAAGAGAGATGTGAAGGGATAATAAGTGTGTAACGAATATCCAAGAATATTCTCTGTAGAAGTAGCCATAGAAAAACGATCCGTAACTGAATGAAGACATAACATCGAGCTGTCTAGGATAGTTCTTCATTCTAAAAGACCTTCAACTGTAGTACACAAATCTGGCTAAATTAGAGAACAAGTAGTCTATATGGCAATGATTACTGATTTTTCTACTTATAGATTTTTGCTATAAAATTACCAAAAGAGTCTACTTGCCTATCAAAACAATACGATTTATATAAATCTGATATACTTTAATTAATTGGTTAAAATAACTTAATAAACAATAATATAAATAAAGAGCTAGCGTAACTAGAACCAGTATGAATGTTTCATCCTTGACCCTTTTAAAAGTGAAAGCAAAATAAAACTGAAGTTGAATCCGGACCACATCTTTTTTTTTCTTTTTTACGCGAGCATTTTTTTATTCTGCCTATGTCGATACAAGACCTGGCAAAGTTACTGTTCCTCCCTTGGCTACACACACCTTGTTGACAGGAACAGGACTAATAACCAAAAATCTGCCAACCTCTACCCTCTCCTAGTGAGGAAAATCCCCGCAAACCACCCTGAGCTACTGAATTCTAAACTAAAAAACTAGTGTTATATTTTACTTTTTTATAAGCGACACTGGACGGACTAAGAAAATTGTCTTTAACGGGCCCAGCCACAAGGAACCACATTTAAGAAAAAGTAGCAGTTTAAGGATATGGCTGATATAAGAAAATGATGTACAATATAAAGACAGGCTGAAAGAATAGTCAGAGTAATGAAAACCTGATAATGATGAGAAAGAAATTAAAGATAAACAGATGTAGACTTTGAGTAAATCATAGTACTAGTGAACAATACAGGTTGTCTAAACATTGGAATATATTTAAGCATTAATTAAATAGTTGTACCATTATTGTCTTAAGCATTTAATTAAATAATCATAGAAAACTGTGTCATTCTATAGCATTTTTAGTATACTCATTAAATATATTAAAACAGCTTTTCATAAGAATATTATGAATTGCACCAATATATTTATAAGTTCTTGATTACAATTCAGTCTATGTCAGACTACCGCTTATATATATATATATATATATATATATATATATATATATATATATATATATATATATATATATATATATATATATATATATATATATATATATATATATATATATATATATTTTATTTTTATTTTTTTTTTCATAAGTGTGACACCGGGACGGGAAAAGAAAATTGCCCTCATCGAACCCGAGCACTTGATTCACGGAAGGGACGTTATTTTTTCTTTAATAATACTAACAGTAAAAATGGACGCACGTCTCATAGCTACAGATGCGATTACGAGACAATAGTGCATCATATTTGGTACTTTACATAATTTTGTCATTTGACAAAATGACCGTGATATTTATGGGATTCGATATAAAGCTTTGAGGGGAACTATAAATGACCCAAGGACTAGTCCCTCCGACTACAATAAAAACTTGAAAGTACATTACTGGCCCAAAAGTAAGTCATTTTATATATATATATATATATATATATATATATATATATATATATATATATATATATATATATATATATATATATATATATATATATATATATATATATATATATATATATATATAATTAATAAATAAATAAAATAGAGTATTTTAAGTTTGAAAAGCCGAATCATGTTCGGATTTCGCAATACGTGACTGGCGACTAGGCCCTTTTTCTTCTTCCGAGTCCCGATAAGATTTTGGACAAGTGACCTTTCATTCCATGAATAGCACTCTATTATAATTTCTTCTTTTTTTTATATATTAGTTTATGACTTGCAAAATTCTCCACTTGGAAAAGGATATGATTAATGTGTTTTCATAAAAGGACTTCTTAGTTTTTTTAATAAGTTATATCGGTAAAATTAAGATAAGGTTTATCTAAATAAATATATAAATAAATATTCTATATTTTATTCCTTTGGTTGAGGAGATAATACACAACAACAAAAATATTTGCATGTCGTATGAGGCGACTAAAAGCGATAGGGGAGCGAGGGATTGGAATTAACCCATAGATTTTTTTTTTTTTACATTCTGATACAGTTGTAGTAACTGTTGCTAAGAATGTGCTTAAAATAAAACTGTCCTTAGCTTAGATTCATTTGATACACCAACACATACACACACACATACTGCAAAGCATTGCCAAAGGAACTCGAGTTATACAAGAGAGTGCATGATAAGTTCCAGCAAGCCACTAAGGGAGTAGGCTAGCTGACTTTGATTCCTATCCTAAGTCTGGATAATATGAGTGAGGGGGGGGGGGTCTAATCGGCCTCGGGTCATAAAAGTTTGGTCTAAATTCATCACTCGCCCTCGGGAGACATACATTAGCGACCACGTATAAATATAGGAAGAAGAAGAAAGGTAACATTTGTCAACAAAATCTGCTATAAAATAAAATGGACACTTAAGTGTCAGAGAACTAGAGGCATATCCAAGTTTCTTAACTTATTTTGGAGGAATAATTAAGATATTATATTTATATACAAGTGTATATATATATATATATATATATATATATATATATATATATATATATATATATATATATATATATATATATATATATATATATAGTTAAGAAAATAGGCAAAATGTATTTGTATTATATTTATTTATTTATTGTCCTTGTTATACACTCTACCAAGTATGTCATCATTTTCATTAACTTAATATGTATCACTTTTTAAGCATCACTTTCTGCGCTCTGGTTCCGAGAATGGATATCCTGTAATTAAATAAGGAACTTTAATTACTGAACTTATAAAAAAAATGAGGGGCCAAAGGATGTTGCAACCATGAATATTGCATTTTCTTAACCACTTAATATTTCTACTCTATTGCACTTATTTCTTCGGTTTCATTCCACTTACTCTCTTTAATGACTAGTTGTCATTGTACTTAGTCTCTATATTCGTCTCATTCCATTTAATAGCTTTACATTGTTTCGTTCCACTTAATCTCTACTTTTATTTCGTTCCACTTAATCTCTTCAATTCATTTCACTTAATTTCTCCATTATATTTCATTCCACTTACTCTGTTTATAAGTCTCTCTGCTCCATGCCACGTCATTCACATTAATTTCTCATCTGAGTTTTACTCTCACTCGTAATTATAGCTTCCTGTTTTACAACTTTTGCCACTTTAATGGCCTACTTAGCATTGGATTTTTTGCATAATAAATATCCAATAGTCCTGAATTCGAATCCCAGTGCTTGCTATAACGCATAAGAAGTTGTAGCTTCCATCACGTTCTTGTTTGTCATATACTTTTATCTGTATGAATGTGACACTGGGACGGGCAAAGAAAAATGCCCTCATACAGCCAGGGCAACAAGAAAACACTGATGTGAAGAAAAGTAAGAGCTTAAGGACAAGAGAGGAAAAACAGAGTGATAAACAACAAGAAAAGGGCAAGCTGAAAGAATAGTCAAAGTAATGAACACCTAGCAAGCTATTTCAATGGCAACAATGGCTGCGGGGGAAAAAATTATATATATATATATATATATATATATATATATATATATATATATATATATATATATATATATATATATATATATATATATATATATATACATATATATATATATATATATATATATATATATATATATATATATATATATATATATATATATATATATATATATATATATATATATTCACGCCAACAATATTCCTTCTCTGGGCCTATTATCATAGTATAACGTAAATTCTACGCTAAACCATGGTTTAGTAACAATAAAAAACAGTAAACAAATAACATAATAATATTAAAATTATTATACGTTTACCGGAGTCATTCTAGAAAAAGCCTTAGGCTATAAATAAAATTAAGATCTGGAATAATTACATAATTCATTCATGAACCACGAAAACCAATAACTGAATAAAATACAAACAGGTTTATATCACACAAAGTAATGCCAAATATTTTATTGTACATATTATAAGCCATATAACAAAATTAATTAAATTTTTTAGACATTAAAATATTGTTCGTTGAGGATAGTAATGACGGTCTATTCATTTATGTAAAGGAAAAAAATCTCCTTGCACAATTGCGTCAGTAAGATAGCTCCTT
>JAXCGZ010001990.1:97500-100000 GCA_037179515.1 Halocaridina rubra | reverse complement strand
CAGTAACCTCCCCAGTAAACAGCTTAAACTCTCTTGCCTGGACGAGGCGCGATCAATCGACCTCGCGAATGCGAGGCCAGCACGTTACCACTGTACTAGCCAGGAGGCTGACTCATGGTTAACCCCTCTCTCTTCAGAGGCAGGTTACCTGATACCAAGAAATTTCCGCATATCACTTCTGAATTTTTAAGACATATTACCTGATTCCTCTACTTGAGAATAATTATAGAGACAATGTTATAACGAGTAGCCTTGTTCCTTCGCGGCTACTTATTTCCAATAATAATAATAATAATAATTATATATATATATATATATATATATATATATATATATATATATATATATATATATATATATATATATATATATATATATATATATATATACGTATGTGTGAGTGTTTTTTCTTTACTTGTGTTCATGAAGTCCCAGTCTTTAGGCTTTTTATTGATTAACATAATCAATCTATATGTGAGTGTGTGTTTGTGTGCGCGTGTATTTGTGTATGTGTGATTACCTAATTGCGATTACCTAATTGTATTTACGGGAAAGAGCCCAAAGCTCGTATCTTCCCGTCTCCTGATCGCTTCCATTTTAGACTTAGTGATACTTATCATACCTGTCCTTAAAACTATGGATTGAGATAGCATTAACTACCTCCTCGCTTACCCAATTCCAATTATCAACTACTCTTACACTGAAAAAGTATTTCCTTACATCCTCCAAAGAAGTTTTCTTACCAAGCTTCAAACTATGACCTCTAGTTCTAGAGCCAGCCATATCAAAATATCGATCCCTATCCACTCTATCATAACCATGAAGGAATTTAAAGACTGTCACCATATCCCCCCTCACTCTTCTAGCTTCGAGTGATGGTAAGTCTAATTCCCTCAGCCTCTCATCATAACTGAGATTGCGTATTTCTGGCACCAGTTTCGTGGCATGTCTTTGAACTTTTTCCAGCTTAGCTATGTGCTTTTTCAAGTGCGGATTCCAAAAGGGGGCTGCATATTCGAGTTTTGGCCTCACATAGGTTACATAAATATTTCTGAACATTTCCTTGTCCATGTGCCTGAAGGCTACCCTTACATTTGATAAGAATGCATATGCTGCCCTTACTATGCCATTTATATGTATTTCTGGAGACAAATCTGCCAGTATGTTTACTCCTAGATCTCTCTCATTTTCTGTCTCTTGAAGTTGTACTCCAGCCACCGAGTAGTCAAGCTTGGGCCTTCTTGCACTTGTACCCATTCTCATTACCTTACATTTTGAAGTATTGAATTTCATTAGCCACTTTTCTGAACACTCATGCAGATTATTTAGATCCTCCTGAAGTTCTCTACCATTGTTCCTGTGCGTGTGTGCATACGTGTGTGTGTCCATCGTAGAGTATCACACATTAATATTTCCGATGACGCTAGACAAAGAACGTATATTGAATTAGTATTTCCGGTCATTAGTGTATGTTTGTATTTTTTTTAAATAAGATAATAATTAACACAGTAAAGCGTATTGCTGTCTGTCTATCTATCTATCTATCTATCTATCTATCTATCTATCTATCTATCTATATATATATATATATATATATATATATATATATATATATATATATATATATATATATATATATATATTATAAGAAAATAATTGAAAGCGCAAATATATAACATTAGAGGAAAGAAATTTTAATGAATTAAATACTGACATATGGATAAAATAAATTAATTTTAGGAAGAGACAGTGTTTATTTGTTAATGAAAAAGATATGAAACTAATCAAAAAGACCTAAAAACAGCGTATTTTCAATATAAAAATAAAGAATGAATACATCAAAATTAAACATATAAAAATATAAGTGAAATAAAAATATTTAATCAAAATATTGGTATTTTTATTTTACTAAAATGAAATTAATAAGAAAAGTTAATTCATAAAAAATGCATAAAAACAGAACAATAGATAAGAAATAATAGAATAACAGATAAGAAAACAGCCTAAATACCTAAATGATAACAAAAAGACTCAAAAATAAGGAATCTTCAAGCTGCTGATAAGACAAATTAATCTATCTATATAATTAATTGGCTTGAGGTGAATGTAGGATTACGTCAAGGTTGTGTAATGTCACCATGGTTGTTTAATGTTTATATGGATGGAGTGGTAAGGGAAGTAAATGAAAGAGTATTAGACAGAGGCCTGGAACTAGTGGGTGAGGATGGAATGTTGTGAAAATTGAATCAGTGGCTACCTGTGGATGATACTGTACTGGTGGCTGATACTGAGAATGAATTGAATCTATTGGTGACCGACTTTATTAGTGTGTGTGAAAGAAGAAAGTTGTGGGTGAATATTGGTAAAAGTATAGTCATGAGATGCACGAGGAGTGTTAATGCTGGCAGACTGAATGTAGGAGTGACTGGGGAGTTGCTTGAAGAAGTTAAGAGTTTTAAGTATCTGGGGTTGCATGTGAGTGGATGAGTGGATGTAGAGG
>JAXCGZ010001990.1:77500-87500 GCA_037179515.1 Halocaridina rubra | reverse complement strand
TTCTTCATACAAAGTCCATAAGGTTCTTTGCTCTCTAAAGACGAGCAATGCATCTAGAGCCAATGGTATCCCTACAAGGCTCCTTAAGAAAAAATCTACTACATCTTCTTTATCTTGATCATATTCTTCCAATTGGTCTTCTTAGTCTTTTTTGTTTCATTTTCAACTACATTTTGCATTTCCTTCTTCTTCTTCTTCTTTGGTAACTTTTTCGCCTGCTCTACCATTCTTAGATGAAGTCACTGTTTTTCTCTAACCTCCAGAAAACTACTGCTTACTTTTGGTTCAAAACTTGAAACCCGGATTATCTTCCTAATAAAAAAAATGTGCAAAAACTTTAAAATTTTGCTGCCAAAAAGGCTCATGGTAATAGAACAAAATATGAAAGAGATACGCCATATATTAAGGATAATAACTGGTTAAAGGTAAATGAACAATTAAAATACGCACTTTTATTATGTACAACATTATAAATGGTTACCTGCCAAAGTGGTTATTATGTCTAGTAAGGGTAAGAGATGTGATAGTCACAGAAACCAGACAATCAGGCAACTTAGTGGTGCCAAGAACTACCACAGACCTTCCGGACCGGGCTCTACGTGTCAGGGGACTAAGATATGGAGTGCATTGGCAAACCACATAAAAAAAAATTGCCTCGAATCACCTTCTTTAAAAAAGGAATAAAAAGTTATCTACAAGACAGTAAAATGTAATCATATGTAATCTTTTGTACGTAAATCATGTTTGCTTTCAAGAATACCAATGTAATTTTTTATTGGAATAAAGGAATTATTATTATTATTATTAGTAGTAGTAGTAGTAGTAGTAGTAGTAGTAGTAGTAGTAGTAGTAGTAGTAGTAGTAGTATTCTGATACCAACTCTCTCCACTTAGCTTTCGAATTCAGGACTTACTGGTGCAAGAGAGAGAGAGAGAGAGAGAGAGAGAGAGAGAGAGAGAGAGAGAGAGAGAGAGAGAGAGAGAGAGAGAGAGAGAGAGAGAGAGAGAGAGAGAGAGAGAGAGAGAGAGAGAGAGAGAGAGAGAGAGAGAGAGAGAGAGAGAGGAGAGAGAGAGAGAGAGAGAGAGAGAGAGAGAGAGAGATATGAATGCAACTCCTAATCATATAATCTCCTTGAAGGCCATCGGAGAAAGTTATATCTTTACAACCTTCACATCCCTTTTTACATTTAGTGTAACAAGTTTTAAATGTATTACGGAGATGGTCTATATTTCTTTGAAACCGATACATACATAGACAGATAGATTGATTGATCCATGGATAGATAGATATATAGAAAGACAGCCAGAGAGATAAAGAGATAAATAAATAAATAAATACAGATACATACAGATAACCAGATAGATAGATAGATATCATAAGCAGACACATATGGATAAAGATGAATCCTGAGGAATGAAACGATAGATTAAATAATTGACTGGTAGATAGTGTAATAGAGATATATTGATAAATATAGATGAACAGACAAAGTGAGACATATCTGAATATATGACTAAGTCAGAGACGAAGAGAAAATATAAAACATTCAGAAAAAAAAATTAAAACACATGGGTAGACACATATAGATAGATAGATGATGAACGAACAAAGAGGCGTGAATACCTGTTTAGCAACCTTTTTTTTTTTATCCTCCTACTTCTCCGCGTGTGTGCATGACTTCTCTTCCAATTATGGCCGACAACTTCTTACGTCGTCCAGGGAATTTTTCTCATAAAGATACAGGTGAGATTACCTACCCCCCCCCCATCTCGCAGAGCTGCAGGACAGGACAATACATGACTGTCCTCTTACCTAGATTCGGTTGTACGACACGAACTCCCTTTTCTACTAAGGGCTAGGACGGTTGCCTTCTTGCGAAGGATTTGTTTTGACAGATGTAATCGTTACCTTGAGTGTATGCCCTTACTAACCTCAGTCCGTGACGGGGCGCGAACTCTCGACCTGCCGCCTCAGAGTCGCGGACGCTACCATTTTGCCACGGAGACTTATGGATGATAATTGTTAGACATTTTCATCGGTGTACTGCTTATACCTGCTAAACTGGCAGTGATCTAGAGACGATATATATATATATATATATATATATATATATATATATATATATATATATATATATATATATATATATATATATATATATATGTGTGTGTGTGTGTGTGTGTGTGTGTGTGTGTGTGTGTGTGTGTGTGTGAAGCTTGTAATACAACAACAACAATAATAATAATAATAATAATAATAATAATAATAATAATAATAATAATAATAATAATAATAATAATAATAATAATTATAAGCAATGCGTAGTCTGGGCTAATCTCGGAAAACATAGGAGGAAGGTATTAATACAAAAACAACAACGATGATAATAAAAATAACAATGATAATAATAATAATAATAATAATAATAATAATAATAATAATAATAATAATAATAATAATAATGCATGAGAGCCGAGAATAAAAATAACAATGATGATGATAATAATTATAATAATAATAATAATAATAAGAATAATAATAATAATAATAATAATAATAATAATAATAATAATAATAATAATAATAATAATAATAATGCATGAGAGCAAAGAATAATAATAATAATAATGATAATAATAATAATAATAATAATAATAATAATAATAATAATAATAATAATAATAATAATAATAATAATAATAATAATAATAATAATAATGCATTAGAGCAGAGAAGAGAGAGAGAGAAAGGAAGCAGCACAGCTGATCCGTCATGAAGGAAATACCGAAGTAACTTTTTGCATAATTATTATTATTATTATTATTATTATTATTATTATTATTATTATTATTATTATTAGACTCATTTAAAAGTCTACACCCGTATTCCGTGTGTGGCGTAAGAGTCGATTAAAAGAAGCTATGAAGCTTTGGTGCCTCCCTTGCCTCAGTTACGCCCACCCTGCTAGTCTAAGTGGGATATGGAATACATGTAAAGAATAAAATTTATAAAAATTCTCGTAGTCAGAGTTGCCATCTTAGCGATTTTGCGCTATATCTAGCGATTTTCACTCTTTCTCACGTTATTTTCTAGCGTCTTGGCGAATCTTTACCCGGACACCAGGAAAACATTTGAGAAAAAAAAAAAAAAAGAGCCGATTAAGGATAAAGGTAGCAAAAAAAAGAATGATAAACACTAAAAAGACAGGCTAAAAGAATTGTCAAAGTAATGAAGACTCAATAAGCATGAGGAAGAAAGCAAAGAGAAATCAGAGATGGGGAGTGCTGTGACTTGTCAAATGATAGAGAGAGATGTGTAACGAAGAAGTATTTACACTATTCATTAGCTTAATTTTTAGAACAAATTTTCAAATCTAAGTAAACCACCCCAGCTAAGTGCCAAACCAAACCCAGATTAAGGGAGTTGGTGAAAAGCCAAGGCGAGTTTCCGGCAGTAAACATATCATCTAAAACCAAACAACAGACTAATAAAAGACTAGTGAAAAACAGCGACCTAATATAAAAGTGAAGAAGAAGAAGGAGGAGGAGGAGGGGGGAGCGGAGTGTACCGGGGATTATTATTATTATTATTATTATTATTATTATTATTATTATTATTATTATTATTGTTGTTGTTGTTGTTATTATTATCATTATTATTATATTAATATCTAATGTAAATGTGCTTATCCTCCATCGCACTTCTTTTATGTGAATGGCGGATAAGTGAATATATTTTATTTGGGAATTAAGCACAAAAAGCTCATGGTCATTCGCGGCCACTCGGGAACGTCAGCGGGTGGACTGGCTAAAAAAAAAAAAAAAAGTCCTTCTACTAGGTATAATATAAAGATGTCTTCGGTATCTTAGTGGACACAGACCCCTGGCGCTAACCCAGGAGGTCACGAGTTCAACTCTTGGCAAAGCTACTTGACGCTAAACGGGAGAGGCTGGTGGTGTCCTTCGTGTGATAAGATATCTCCTGTCAACTTAGCAAGTTCAATGAGTAATATACACCAATAGATGTATGGGCCATAAGGGACAGACGTAGCGTAGAGGTAGAATGCTCGACTCGGGATATGACTGACCCACGTTCAAGACCTCAGCGGGACGATAGGAAGGGTATCCAGCCACAATACCCCAACTTCAATCCGTCTGTTTCCACCCTTAAATGAGGACCAATTGTGATACATATAATACAAAAAAAGGACCTTGTGAAGAGTTGGGACCTGACTTTTATCAGCGATTAGGTTAGATTAGGTTTAAGTTAGCATCTGACTTTGCCTTTCATCAACAGAAACCTACTGAAGAATACGGACCTTATACTTTACCCAAACAGAAAAATTAGAACCTATAAATATATCAGATCCTAATTCTGCATGAGCTCCAAAAAATCATTAGGTCTTTAGTGGAACAATCCCTTCAGTAGTTTGACCCTCGATAAGGACAAAAGGTTCAGTCCCGCAGTTTTCGGACATACATAAACAGCTAAAAATTGGGTCATTATTATCTCTTCATATCCTGCCCTCTGCAAGATGTCATAGTCTTTCTGCTGCTGTTATTATTATTATTATTATTATTATTATTATTATTATTATTATTATTATTATTATTATTATTATTATTATTATTATTATTATTATTATTATTATGATGATGATGATGATGATGATGATGATGATGATGATAATAATAATGATGATAATTGTGAGAAGATGATGACAATAACGAAATTTATGATGATTAAAATTATGAAGATGATGTTGACGATGATGATAATGGTGAAGTAATCATTATATAAGTCCAGCAAAGGCAGTAGTAGTAACTACTACTACTACTACTACTATTTACTGCTGTTGTTTTGTAGTTTTATATGACACTATATTTACTCATTCGGATAGGGGTGGACACACAGACGTTGGTAAATCAAGGTTAGATGCCCTTCCTACAACCCCGCGCTACTACTATCAATTTATTATCTCTTTATTCTAAGAAATTACTTAATTTATATATTCCTACTACTACTTCTACTGATGATAATAATAATAATAATAATAATAATAATAATAATAATAATAATAATAATAATAATAATAATAATAATAATAATAATAATAATAATAATAACAATAATAATAGTAACAATAATAACATTAACAAGAATTTATTTTTTGGAAATTCCTTAATTTGAACTTTATAACTACTAATACTACCACTACTACTAGTACTACTATTACTACTACTACTACTACAGTAGTGCAACGCCGCTTTCATAATACATGAATAACATGAATCTGAAATTACCAGTAAGTACTGAAGCCACACGTGCCTGAGACATAATTAAGTATAAATCTTATCCTATTCCTAGAAAGATTCTGCTTCCCCTTGATATGAAAATAGTGTCAAGGTTAAAATACGAACAACACTTGCCTTTCATCCTTCAAAGTCTCAAGGAAAAGGACGGATGGATGACTAGAGATGTAAAATATCTCTCTCTCTCTCTCTCTCTCTCTCTCTCTCTCTCTCTCTCTCTCTCTCTCTCTCTCTCTCTCCCTCTCTCTCTCTCTCTCATAATGTTAAAAAAAATGTTGAGTGCTACATTAGTGTGTGTGATAAGTATGTGACCTGAAAGTTGAAAAAGTGATTAATGTTAATATTTACTGATAAAAATAGATATACAGTACCTAAGCTAACCTAACCAATTACTTCGTGGGTAAATTCATTCGCTTTCAGAGTGACTCCTGAAATGAGAATTACGATTAATTTCTACATGACTTGGGTCGGCTTATAAGCAAAGTTCAAAGAAAACTTCCAATGTATTTGCTTAACAAATTTAATCTCATTAGATAAACAAATCGATTTTCTAAAATACCTTCAAAATCTACCCGAGTTATATAAACTTATATACATGAGCTATATAAACTTGTATACACGAGCTAAATACACTTGCATGCACGAGCTAAATACATTTATATACACGAACTACATAGACTTATATACACTAGCTAAATGAACTTATATACACGAGCTATATAAACTTATATACACTTATGTACACAAGCTACATAAACTTATATATACGAGCTATATAAACTTATGTACACGAGCTATATAAACTTATATACACGAGCTATATAACCTTATATACATGAGCCATATAAACTTATATACAAGCGCTATATTAACCTATATATACGAGCTACATAAACTTATATATACGAGCTATATAAACTTATATACACGAGCCATGTAAACTTATATACACGAGGTATATAAACTTATATACACGAGCTATATAACCTTATATGCACGAGCTATATAACAATATATACGAGCTATATAACCTTATATACACGAGCCATATAAACTTACATACAAGAGCTATATAAACCTATACATACGAGCTACGTAAACTTATATATACGAGCTGTATAAACTTATATACACTAGCTATGTAAACTTATATACACGAGGTATATAAACTTATACACACGAGCTATATAACCTTATATACATGAGCCATATAAACTTATATATACACGAGCTATATAAACCTATATATACGAACTATGTAAACTTATATTCACGAACCATATAAACTTATATTCACGAACCATATAAACTTATATACACTAGCTAAATAAACTTATATACAAGAGCTACATAAACTTATGTACAAAGGCCGTAGTCCTCCCTGCGATAGATCATATCCATTAAGCAGAAGATCCACCAGAGGTCTAAAGGTTTGTTGGATGATGAGGTATGAGACAGAAACATATGGAGAACACTGGCCAGAAACATCGACCCCACATAAAAGTGGGAAAAGATGTAGACGAAGTAGAAGAAGATCCACGCCATGAATCCATCTTATTTTCCTATTATACTACCAATCAATTGCCTTTAACTCTCTATTATTCTGTACACAAGAACACTCAAAAAGCCAAGTATTAGGGTTCTGGTATGAGCTTTCCCATTAGAACCTCCTTATATGCCTTAATATTTCGTGGGAAGAAAATACAAATGGGGAGGTGCCCTGTTCCATCGTTGTGTTCCATTTAGTTGACTGTTACGACACGAAGGGGAACACAGAGGCAGAATTCTTGTCCCCCGCCTCAGGAGAAAAAGAGGAAAACCTTGAGTAAACGAGAATGGACTATGGGAGGCAGAGAATATTCAACTCTTCATCTGGATAGTACTCCCCCATTGTTCAATATAAACATGAACCTAATAATATAAACCAACCAAATGATGGAAGAGAAGACATAAAGAGACCTTAACCTTGAAGAAATAGTAGCCTGAGTAGGAGTGGCTGTACCTGCTCTGATGGCAGGCTCCTATCACATGAAGGTCGGTCACGTGACCAAAATAGTTATAAAACAAGAGCGTGAGTGGGGTAAAAGTGTGGAGGAGGAGGAGGAGGAGGAGGAGGAGGAGGAGGAGGAGGAGGAGGAGGAGGAGGAGAGAAGAAGAAGAAGAAGAAGAAGAAGAAGAAGAAGAAGAAGAAGAAGAAGAAGAAGAAGAAGAAGAAGAAGAAGAAGAAGAAGAAGAAGAAGAAGAAGAAGAAGAAGAAGAAGAAGAAGGAAACACTAGTAGAAAAAAATGAATAAAGAAAGAGAGAAAGAAAGAAGAATCTAACGTAACAGACCATAACCTTTACCAGAGGGCGGCTTTGTAAGAAGGACTGGTAATCATGATTTGCAATGACGGTTGTTGGTGTGTCAGTGCAGTGGAATAAGTACAGCATACCTATAAATAAAATGCCCAGGGGCATAACCAACTGGGCTGATGGGGTTAAGGGCGTGAGAAGAAAAAGACCTCAAGAGACACTGGAAGACCTTGATAGACTTTGAAAGACTCTCAATATATTTGTTTTGAGAGCAGATTTCTATACATCACTTACCTACTTCATGCAAGTAGGAAGACTTTAGAAGGTATTGAAAGCCATTGGAAGACACTGCTAGAAAACATTCATTATACACTCAGGGTATTTTTAGGAGTGCATCTTTCTAAGTATCTTCTTCCTACTTCATGCATTTAGGAAGATTTTGGAAGACATTGGAAGACTTTGGAATCCACTGTCAGATATTATTCAAAATACACTCAATGTGTTGTTTTAAGTGCATCTTATTATGCATCCCCTTCTGCATTTAGGAAGACTTTTGGAAGGCATTGGAAGCTGTTTGAAAACTTTGGAAGACACTGTAAGTTAACCTTCATAAAACATTCACGGTGTTGTGACTGTATGTTATTAAGCATCCTTTTCCTAATTCATGAATATAGGAAGACTTTGGAAGACGTTGGAAGTCATTGGCAGATAACATTAACGACACATTCAAGAAGTTGTCTTGAAAGTTTCACACTATCAATCCTCTTCCAAATTCAGCCATTTAAGAAGACTTTGGAAGAAACTGGAAGCCATTGCAAGACATCGGAAGACGTTGTAAGATTACCTTCATGACACACTCAAGGTGTGGCACTGAGTGCATCTTACTGTGTCCTCATCCAAAATCATGCATTCACTAAGCCTTTGGAAGACACTGGAAGACTTTGGAAGGCACTGTTAGAAATCTCCATAACCTCAAGGTGTTGTGACAGGTGTATATTGTTATTTATCCTCTTCCTAATTCATACATTTAGGAAATCTTTGGAAGACCTTGAGAGAGAGAGAGAGAGAGAGAGAGAGAGAGAGAGAGAGAGAGAGAGAGAGAGAGAGAGAGAGAGAGAGAGAGAGAGAGAGAGAGAGAGAGAGAGAGAGAGAGAGAGAGAGAGAGAGAGAGAGATCCCACTCATGATGAGGTCGTCTTTGGCCCTCAGGAAAAAATGATCCAACATCTGTTTACATCGTTAAGTGGAATTCACGAATATATATATAATGCTTCTTACTAAAGTTACTATTGGCTTATTCACCAAAATAGATAAAGAATATTTTTTTCACTGCGCGTTAAACGAATTCATTACCAATATAGTAAGAGATAGCCTTGAGCGGACAAGCTATGCCGGTCAATGGTATCTAATGAAAGGGAGCGGAAAGGGACAGTGAAAGCACAAAGCCGGACTGTATACTTTCTTACAGCCAAGGTCAAAGGCCCAATCACGTGGATCCAGTGATAGAATAATAAGAATGCTTTTATTCTTATCAGTAAGAAGTCTGGTAACAATACCATTCAAGATAAAATCCGTAATGAGAAAACTTACATACTCATTAGTAAATCACACTATGTACTTCTACGTGAAGGCTGCGGCTGCGCAATGGTCAGAGCACTCTACTTGGGAAGTGACAAATCCGTGCTCGAGCCCACCGCGAGGAGTTACAAAGGGCATTCGGCCTTAATTCCCAAGCCCCAACCTGTCTGTGTCCACCCCCATTCCAATGGAGATTAATAATGACAAATAATAAGGTAAATAAACATTTTTTGCATTAAGAGTTATATTATGAAGACTAACATCTATTATTATTATTATTATTATTATTATTATTATTATTATTATTATTATTATTATTATTATTATTTATTACTATTTATCATTTGTAATTATTATTATTCATTACTATTTATTAATTGTAATTATTATTATTCATTACTATTTATCATTTACAGTTATTGTCATTAATTATTATTTATATATTATTATTCATTTAATCGCAATAGATTGGGCCATGGTAACAGCCGCCTGTCGCGATTCTACAACTTTAAGTATTTTGGACTTGGCTAGTACTGGTCAAGACAGCTCGATGTTAAGTCTTCCTTCAGTTACGGTTCCTTTCCTATGCCTACATCAACGCCGAATATGCTGGAATATTCGTTACACATCTTTTACTATCCCTCACATCTGACAAGTTCCATCGCTCCCCATCTCTCTCTCTCTTTATCTTCTTTTTCAGTTTGTGTCTGCCTTTTTCTTAAACCGCTACGTTTTCCGAATCAAGTCAAGATAACGACTCCCAGTACATTAAATAACTCCATAAATTGTTAGGTTAAGTTGGATTAGGCATTATTAAC